>VZRI01004176.1:249036-287783 GCA_013397515.1 Upupa epops | reverse complement strand
GGCTTTGCCAGGGCCCGGGACACCCACAGCCCCGCGATCAGGGCCGGTCCCGCGGAAGACAAGAGGATCCCATTGCCCCCAGCCCCATCCAGAGCCCCGGAGGAGCAGGGCGATAGGGACCCGCAGAGCTGGGAGCGCAGAGGGATCCTGAGCGTTCGGAAAGCCGATCTTTCGGTAACTTCGCTTAAGAGACCAGCGAAGCGACGAAGGCGCTTCCCCCCCTGTGAGGAGTGGCCGGGTCCCGGGGTGGTCTGTGCTTCGTGCCTGGTTAGTAACAGCAGCAGAGTGTGCAGGCGCTCGCGGTGCAAAGCTCACGGAGCGCTTAGGGCTGCGGCGGAGGCTGCTGTCAGGCAGAGTCACAGAGCAGAGCGGGGGAATGGGAAATCCGAACTGGATCCCAGTACACAAAACGAGGGAGAACAACACAGGGAGGCAGATCCGGGCTCCTGTGGTTCACGACGGTGCAGCGTGTCCAACCCGGGCACACGCTGACAGACACCATCTCCAGAGACTGAAACACCTGCCACGAGAGCAGGAGAACCTCACGCTGTGCAAGAAGGTTCAGGCAGAGAGACACAAGTGCCCCTGTCAGGGGAAAATCAAGATTGTTGTTGCTCCTCAGCTCCTGTCCGCGTCTGACAGGCAGCCAAGAATCACGCCTCCAGCACAGGGCAAGAGTGAGCCGCAGGGGCCTCAGCAGTGCTTTGCACAGGGAGCTGTGTCGCGCGTGGCAGTGGACACAGTGCACGGGCCAGTTTCAGAGTCCTTCCTGAGACGCCGTTTTCCCAGCAATACCTGAGCAGCATCTTCCTGGTGCCCTGGGATCAAATTTCATCTGCAGCCAGGAATGGCGACAGAGCGTACCTCTGCTGGGTCCACTGCATGGAGACCGGCCTGGTAGCCACTGTCAAGCCAAGTCAGCGGGATCAAACAGCTCAGAGCTACACAAAGAGCGAGGGACTGCAGCAGCACATGCCCGCGTCTGGAAAGCCACCCTTACTCCAGAAGCCCAAAATGATTCTGTGTTCAACAGCAACTGTAAGTATTGCCAAGTACTTCTGACCTGGGGAAGCACTGACTTCACCATCCCACGCTGCTGTTCCCCACATCCACCTGCACAGGTGAGGTAGCAGGTCAGCAGCCTGCAAGAGGAAATGGGCATCTCCCATGACGTTGAGCTTGGTGAGTCAGTCCTGCAGAGACTTTTCTTTGCGGCACTTTCTCAGAATGCGAGTGGAACAAATGACAAAAGCTCCGCTGCACGGTGATCACTGGCCTTTGCTAGAAGGCACAGATTAGATAGACAATTAAATACCAACCAAGTTGAACTTGGGGAAGTCTGCCCCACATGTGGGATACCTGCTGACTTCCAGGGCGCTGTAACTCACAGACAGGTGCGTGCAGAATGTGCCCATGCCCAGAGATGCTCGAACCACTGGATCCTCTGGACAGCCCCGGAGATGACTGCTGCAGAACACCGTGATCTTGCCTGGCTGCATCCACCTGAGGTGTCAAAAAGAATGAGCGGATCCAACATGCCATCCTGATGTCTCTTGACATGTTCACACACGTGAAAAAGAGAACTGGAGCGGGGGAAGGGGAACGCTCGCTGCTGTGTTTTTGGCACACACATCTTACCAATGTCAGCCCACAGCAACTGCATCTAAGCCAGGCTGTGCTGGAGGAAGCTGTGTCGAATTACACCCAGCTGGAAAGGGATCCCTGGCCATATGGAATCCAGGTGAAAAGTTTGGCAGTGCTTGGGAACGGAAACTAGAATAGGAAGTGGCTGCAGACCACAAGAAGTTGCTTGTCAAGAGCCCGGGCAGCGACCGCTGCCCTAGAACGTAGGTGTACTCTGCCAGTTTCTTTGCCAGGGGAAGTACTACAGCAGGACAGTGTCCCAGCTGCACGGGACTAAAACGATGACCAACCAGCGGGTGAGCTGCACTGTGCGGATCCCACACCTTCTTCAAGGAGTGGATAAAACCTGAGAACACAGGAACATGAAACACAGCATCATCTATAAAGTGTTTCTGAAGAATTCCTAGGAGCTGACTCACCCCGTAACAAACTGTTGAATGTTAAGTGGGGAGCAGTGATTTCTTGGACCTGTGGACGTGTCTTGGGAGGCAGGGGCCGAGCAGAACACCTGGCGTGCCCAGAGGAAAGCAACCGCGCTGCTGTTTCATGTCCTGTGAGCAGGAGCTATAGCTGCCCCCAGCTGCATCCACAGCAGTGCCAGCTGTAGCAGTTCACAGCTCTGATCCCCGGGCCCAGGTGCATATAGATTGGGTCATTTCTCTTCCTCACCTGGGGATGGAAGACTGATGGGTGTGGATGGTGGTGTTTCTGTAGGGAAAGCACGGCTGCTAGCTGAGGTCACCTGATGTTACAGCTCCTGGGTCTCCAGCAGTTACAACCCAGACAGTGCACCCTGAGTATTTTCAGTCCTGATGCTGCCTTGAGTGTTAAGTTTGAGCAAGCGGGTTCACTGATCAGATTAGTTTTCACCGAACACTTTTGTCAGTAGGAAGGGGAGAAACGGTCTTGAGGCCGAACCTTTCAAACAAGCCTTAAGGTCAGGTAAGTGCACACCAGCACCGTCCCCACGCATTGGCATTACGCAGCTTGGAAAACAGCGTCACCGCTGGCACGGGTGCCACAGAAGCGTCGTCTCGTACACTCAGGCTGCTGCCTTTTTGACCCAAGTTCCAGTATTTTTACAGCTTTCCCTACTGAGGTAAAGCAGCAGTGAGATCCAGAGTTACCTGACATTGTCTGTCAGCAGCTGGTCCCGAGGAGAGGCCTGTGACACCTCAGACCCTCAACACGCCTCTGAGGAGCACTGACAAACGCAGGCAAGCCGAGCCCAGCACCCTTTGCTGGCACCTAATGCTGAGTGGGCAAGATCTGTGTGGGCGTGAGGCTGGCGGGGCTGGGATGTTGGGCACTGTCCCAAGTGTGTTAGCGTTAGGATCTCCTTAGCCTTTGGGGTGCTGACCCTTTGCGGCTCCGTGTGAGGTTTGAATTGCACCGCGCCCAGAAAAGAGCGGACCGTGGTTAGAGTCTGCTCAACAGCGTGTGTCCTGGGCAGACGAACACTGGGAGGGCACAGGGGCTTTCAGGATGTTTAAGCAGACGTCACTAGCTGCAGGTACTGCGGCACTGGCCCTCTGTCTGGTGGGACATCTTGTTCCTGCACATTTCTCCAGGAACACGCAGAGCTGTGGCTGCCAAAGTTTCATGGGAGCACTGGAGCCACCTCTGGGAGACCAGACTGCCCTCTGAATGGGAAATGCTCCCTGGCCACTGTGGAGGGATAATGGAGGGAGCCCTCGTACGCTGCTTACGCAACTCCTCTCCTCTCTAATCATGTTTGACTTACTTTCATCGCTGTCTTTATGGCTTTACTAATTGGCTTATGCTTTTATTAGCACGGTCTGTACGAAGAGCTTTTTATACTGGCAGGAAAACCAACAAAACCCCAAACTGCATCAGATTAGAACCCTTAAATGCAATGCAGCATTTTGCTGCCTGAAAGCTCTTGCAGCCCTGAGGGATGGACTGTTCTTCTCCGAGATGGGTCTTAGAGGGCTTTGTGAGCCTCTCCCAGGGTTTAACCACAGGGGACACTCTGCCCTTTAGACTGCAAAGCACAAAGGAAATTAATTTAGGGTTTCGCTATCTTCTTGTAGTTCACATTCCGGCAGTGAGCAAGGGTCACGCAGGTGGCTGTCTCCTGGAGCCACAGGAACCAGGAGCGAACACACCTGCCCCAGTCTGGTGCGCAGGTGTCTGACCCAGACTACAGGTTGCTAACGTCACGCAGGAGCATTCAGAGCATGCAGAGACGTTTCCCTACCGTTTTTTTCATACCTTGGATGTGGGTGTTTAGATGTGAATAAGGACACTGGGAGGGCACCACATGAGCTGGAGCTCTCTAAGGGACAGAAGGCAGCTGGACAAAGCCTCCTGACCGAGGCCCATGCTGCCACCACAATGGCCAGGAAGTAGAGCACCAAGGGCACCCAGCCTCAGGCACCCACAGCCAAGCAAGGCAGAGCTATGGGGAGGCAGGAGCCCAACATCCTGCTGTATGAAATAGGGTCCTGGAGCCTAACTTATGGGTCGGGGGTGTTCAGCTGGGCTGCTCACAGGTATTTGGGCTGGTCAGTGCCCTTAGGGCTGTGGGAGGCACTTGCTGTGCAGATAAACTGCCTGACTGCCCGTGTGCACGGGAGTACTCGGGGCAGGGGAGGGAAGGGACTGTGCAAGCAGGCACACTGGTGCAATCCCTAAATATTCCTAACCAAGCCAGCAGAGAACAGTCCCGTTAACACTGACACATGCAATAAGCAGAGCAAACGGCGTAGAGGCCCTCAACAGACAGGAGAAAGAAGCAGCAACTTCAGGCATGCAAAGTACTCACGCTTGAGCTGAAACCCTTCCAGCCCGCTCTGTGTCCCCACATCCAGGGCTAAACTGCAGCAGGTGCTCTGTCACCCAGTGCTTCCTCCCTAGGCAAGAGAGGGCTTTGGGGAAAGGAGAGGAGACCCACACGCTGCTATGAAAACATTCAACAAATAGCAAAGCTAACAGCGAGGCCGATGTAAAGCACACGAGAGTCTACCCAGGCCGGTGTCCACACAGCACTCACAGTAAAAGCAGGTCCTCAAAAGTGGAAGGGTGAGTGAGTCCCTCCAGGAACGAAGATGAGCAAGAAAAGAAGGAAAAAGAGGGTGACGAGGAACCCCATCCTCACCAAACTCCCCCCTTTATACTGAGGTTGAGGCTGATGTGACCCACCTGGAGCCAGCTCAGGGCAGCCACCCAGGCTCCTGCCCTCCCGCTGCAGCTCCCACTGACTCCAAAGTGCTAATGACCAGCACACCAAGGCTGCCCTGGGTTCTGTCCCAGCGGAACCAGGACTCCCTGTGACTGTTGGTGCTGTTACTGACACAGAGGTGTTGAAGCTGAGATGACAGCAGTGACTGAGATGCCCTGTGACCCTGAGGGACCCTGGCATGCCAGCAGAATGTTCCCTGCCAGCCTCACACCACAGTTAAAGCTGGAGATTTCCAGTGCATTCCCATAGCTGATGCTCACACTGTGAGGCAACCTTGTCCCTGTTCTGTAGGACGATGCGGCTCCAGCAGGACGAGCACTGTTGTGTGTCTCTGTGTGCTGAATAGCTGAAGGTGACAGAGAACAAGCGAGGTTCTCAGGGTTCAGCAACGTTTGGAGATCAGAGAACAGGACACTTGCATCCCTGTGATGCTGTGCCTCCAACCTGGCATCAAAGCAGCTATTTCTGCCTAGTTTTGTTCGAGGGCAGTTGTTGTTTTGTTGTTGTACTAGGGCAGTTACAGCTGTAAACATCGAATACCTGTCTGTCTCCTCTCAGCTCCAGCTGAGGAGCCCGTGACTGTTTGCTGTGGTGGCCGCAAACACTCTTTCTTTTATTTACAATTCTCTTGTGCTGCCACTCCAGCAGAAGTCTTTGATCTGAGATGCAGAGGAGATTCTTTGTGTTCGGCAGAAGGGATGGCCCTTACCCCAACAGTCGCTAAATCCAGTGACACCCAGTGCCATGCTCTGCAAAAAGGACATGAGATGTAGTTACTGCCTTTGTTATCGGGAGAATTTCCAGGCGCACGGTTACGCTTTCCCCAGGTGCCTGGATTGCCTGAACGCTGCTGCTGTCGTGTTTTAGCCGTGAGGCTGATGGCACAGGAGACACTGCACACTTGTGCCGTGAGTAGGGTGTGATTTACGTAATAGTAAGCACAGATCAGAAGGGATATCGCAGACTAGCACCCTCAGGGAGGTTCTGTGCTATTCAGCCCCTTGGGGACGGCAGCTGCCGGACAGAGGTGTTTGCAGCACCACAGCTGGTTACCACTAGCGGTTTGCCCTTCAGAAAGGGCCTTTGGGCCTAGGAGGGACGCACATCGACTGCCCTTCCAATCACACTGACACCTGGAGTCCCAAGGGTGCTCCCAACAAGAAGCCTGGCAGCCTGAGAGCCCTTAAAAGCCGTCCTTCGGGCAAAATCCTTGCAACTCTGCTCCACCCAGCCAGCTCTTCACTCGATTTTGTGAATCCAGGTCCTCTTCTGGCACACAAATTACACCCAACAGCGACACGGGGTGCTCCTACCGGGGTGCCAGCAGCAGCGCAGACTGGGTGGTCTGCAGCACTCTGGCACACAGGGTGGGTTCTGTCCTGAGCAGGATGCCGCTCGAGCGCAGGTGGTGACCTGATCCCAACCCCTCTTTCAGAAGCACATCAGATGTTTTGGGAACGTTTAGAATAATAAATCTTGACAACAATAAATCCTGTGGCTACGAAAGTCGCCATCACTGGTTTACGTGGATTCAATCACAAGGGCCAACGCTGTACAGGGAGGAAGGTTCTAGTAAGTGGAGGACATGCACAGATGAAAAGAGGGAAAAAGACTTTCAAAGAACAGCAGGTGCCCCTGTCACGTTCTGTTTCCTAGCATTTGCTTCCTGCCTGTCGCGCGAGGCTCACGGCGCCAGGCTCTGCCAAGTGCAGATGCTTTAGGCCTGGTCCAGTTAAAATAAGACAGCATCCTGAGCATGGGGTGGGCCAGCCACTGCAGGGGGACGTGGGGGTTTAAATGCCACCGGCACAAGGGAATCTCTACACTGGTAATCACAGGGCAGGGCAGGGAGTTTTACAGAGCTTGGGGTGATGCTGTACCAGCACCAAGATGACTTCTTAATCATCTAGAGCTCTTTCAAGAGTCTCTTGTCAGAAGCATCTTGAACAAGAAGACAAGTGCTTGATGGTTAACTCATCCTGATAGTCATGTTCACCTCATGTGCGTCTTCAACTGCATCTGCTCTCCTCAGTGGACAGCAGACAGGCAGCAAACACTCTCTCTTCCTTGTTTCACCCCACTGAACATAAGCGACCTTGTCTCTCACGCTTTGGTGTTTACAGTACCCCCACGGTGACTGTGGGACACGTTAGTCACCCTCCGGTCCAGGCAGTTGCAGAATGGTCATCGAAGCCCAGTGCTCCTCAGCGCTGCTGGCAGTTCTTCTCGCTCACTGCGCCACGCCACGCAGTTCATAGCTCGCTGCGTGCGGTTGTGTTCTCACTGCTGTACATCACTTACTTTCTCTCTCTTTCAGTGACACAACCGGTGCTGCTGCCCTGAGGGGCTCCACAAGCTTTGCAGCTGGCTAGCGTGAGACAGGGAGAGGGCAAATGAGTGATTTTCTACTTCATCTTCCAAAGTGTGCCTGCAGCAAGGCACTCTCTGGACGAGCACAACTGGGATGGCTGTGCAGTGCTCCAGCTGTGGCAGGGATAGCCCGTGGTGTGGTCGGGGCTGTGATGTGTCTGTTACTGCAGTAACAGAGTGGCAGTGGCAGGGCTGCCAGCAGTTTCTGGTGGGCTCTTCATCTCCAGCTGGCTTTCCAGTGCTCTAGCACCTGCCTTTCCGAATGAATCGTAATCTGTTTCCCACCACAGTCGAGGTGTAACCCAGCCTGCACCCTCTTGTCCTGTCAGTGTTTGTCGTTCACCCGCTAAAGGTCAGCACAGAATTGTGTCCTTTGCAAACTTAAGCCAGACTAACTCTTCCTGTAGAAGCCAAACCAGTGCCTTCCCCCAGCCTGTGTTTGTGGGTTTGACCTTTCTGCAGCACCTCGCTGCACTGCTCACGTCGTTCTTTCCCTCATGGGGACTGAGCTCGGGACAGATCCGTGTGGTCTGCTCTTCCAGTGCCAAAGGCCATCCCGTATTCATTCACCTCATACCTTGCAAGCTCTTCAGACAACCTAAACCATGGCACAGACTTCTCGATTGCTCCACAAACGACAGGCAGCTCTTCCTGGAGCAGGGCAGAGCAGCTGTTGGTCGTGTGGTCCAGACTCTTGGAGAGCAGAGTTCAGCAGGGGGACAGAGACCGGCAAGTCCCCTGCATCATTGGTGCTCTGGAGCAGGAAGCCACCTTCTGAGCCAGAGGAACTGGGAAAGGCTGGGCCTGTAGGGGGGGAAGGCTGCAACACCATGTATTTATCTGGTTAAAGTAGGGAATGAGTGGGAATATGGAATAAAGAACAGCAACTGCCAGGGGGGCTTTCGTTACCTGAGCGCTCCCAGCTCCGCTGTCCTGCCAGGGTGGCAGGGACCTGTGTGGTGTGCTGGGACTGGGAACAAACCCAGCAGGAGGGGCATCGCCCCCACCTGTCCCTGGATCTGCCTTTGTCTCACCTATCACTGCAGAGGTGCTGGGGTGGGCAGGGGGTTCTCCCCCCTCCTCACCAAGGCAGCGTGAGAAAGTGACGGTTAAGGGTGCTTACGAAGGTGTGGTATGACGGGTTTTATAAATACAGGGGGCAGACTAGAGGGAGCAGGGTACAGGCAACCAAACACCGGTTACTCCTCTGCTTAACTGTCTCCCAGAGGACAACAATCATCTTGGAGACGACTCATGAACTCCACCACTTCTTCCAGCTCTTGCACAGAGGAAAAGGAAGCGGAGTGTTTTCAGCCGACTCTGTGGAGACAGCAGACAAGGACTGGTTATGGGGACAGCAGGAAACACCGAGCTCTGCTCCGTGATGGCAGTGCTTCCTTCCACGTAAGACAGCAATGACAATCCCCAAAGACCAGAGTATCGTGAGATTAGCGCGGGGGCAGGAACAGGAGAAAGCACAGCTCCTTGCGCACCACTGTCCCCGGTGAGGGAGAATCCAATGGAAGCGGCTGCGGAGCGCTGCTCGCTGGCAGGCCTTGCCCAGCGGAGCACTTCCCGTCAAACAGAGAGCACAGAACCCCACTCGGGGCCACTGAGCGAGTGGCAGCACTCGTAGGGAATTAACAGCTTACACCGAGCTGTTTCCTAATGGAAGTTTGTAATACCCTCATCCCTGAAGGCCACCAGTTCTCCGGGCAGGATTAGCCATCCTCCTGCAAGTGATGCCATTGTCTTCAGGTGCCTGCGGAGCAGGTACCTCTCTACAACCTCCTATCAGGGAGAGGCAGTGATAAGTCTGCCCCAAGCCTCCCCTTCTCCAGGCTAAGCAACCCCAGTTCTCTCATAAGACAGGTGCTCCAGAGTCTTTACCAGCTTTTTGCCCTTCTTCAAACGAGTTCCAGGCCCTCAATGTCCTTCTAAACAGCCCTCCGCAGTCCTTAAGGGCCCGGTCTTCTCCATCCCTTTGCGATCTGCCTGCGAGTTGATGCAACGCCAACGCCCTCTGTCCAGCTGAGGTTCCAGGCAGGGAGGGTATCCAGGGCATCCCCCGGGGATTTCGCACCGTGTGGTGGCACCGGGGCAGGGAAGCTGTTGAGAAGCAGAACTTTAGCCAAGCGACCCAAGGAAGGAGGGACAGCGTCAATATCATCGCTGCAGTCTGTTACCTAACCGCCCAACGCAGAAGAAATAGATTAACGCGGTGCCGGCTCCCTGGGGGCCGCAGAGATTTTTATGGGTATGGCATTATAAGAAAAGGTCCCCAGACTTCAGCTTAATCTAGAAAACTCATTAAGCAGGCTGAATGCGCGAGGGAATTCTATATAGAGATGTTAGTGCTGAATGTCGAATGGACGTTCGCCCAGCCGGGCGGACTTGATGGCAGATTTTACACAGCAGAAGAGACAGAAAGAAGGCCCGGAACGACGGAGGCTCTAAAGATCACCGACCCGTGTGCTCTGCTGCGTGGGAGGATGGGGGGAAGGCGGCCATGGCTTACAAAGGGCTGCTGAGCTGAGCCCAGCACAGACAAAGTTAGGGCTGAAGCGTAACTGGGTGAGATCTCTGATTCTCAGCTAAAGACAAGCCACGGGCTAACTCCTGGCGTGCCGCTGGTGAATCCCCACCGCTCGGATAAGCCATGATTTGGGGGCTGTTAAATTCACTGCAAGAGCTTCTCCCAGCTTCCACCGGCTGCTGACCCACCAAGGGGTCTTCCTACCCAGGGTGGACCCACAGCAGCCAGCACTGCCTCTACCCATCTCCAAGGTCTCTAAGGGAAGGGAAGCCCTTCCAAAACGCTCTCAGCCCCTTGGTGTGCCCAGGCCTGTGCAGCAACAGCTGGGTGATGCTGCAGTCTGCAGCTGAGGAACTTTGCCTGAGTCTTCACCAGGCTCACGCAGAGCACAGCTGCTCAGGGCAAGAGTCATCACTGCTTGGCAGCCCCTGCTGCTTCTGCTGCGGACAGACCCACCGCCGTACACTGGTGCCTTGCAGCAGAGAGATGTACCTGAGCATGGGGCCATCAGCCGGTGGGAAGCTTCAGCTGGAGATGGATGCCATGGCATATCTCACCCGGGTGGCAGTAGCAGGTCCCGTCTGTCCCACATGCTCCAGGGTCCCTGGGAAGCCCGTGTGAACCCAGTTCCAGGGTCTTCATGCTTTGTGCCAGGCTCTCCACTGCTCAGAGCCTGCACATCCCTCAGAGTAACACACACGAGGCAAAGACCCCATCAGCAGTTACACTCCTCTGGCAAAATAGGTGGTGACATGATACGATATGAGTGAAACTTTAAATGAAGAGCAGAGGGGCATGGCTCTGAGGGCCAGCTTGGGGCTCAAAGAGAGTCCTACAGGGCCATCACAAGTCTCACCGCCTTTCTGCAGGAGGTGCATTATCCTACCCCACATGGACAGTAGAACACTGGCACGAGCAGAAACTGCTTCCTCATGTGCAGCCCTTCCCACCGGAGAGCAAGTGAAGGGAGAGCGGTTAATCCCCTCACAGACCGCAGTCAGACACCCGCAGGGACAGTCCTGAAAGCTGAGTGGCCATAGCGGGGCAGCTCTGAAAAAGCAGCTCCTATTCCCCTGTTTTTAAAACAGCTGACGAAAAGGCCTTTCTTTCTCAGCAGAGCCTCTCACAGGCATCGGAATGCTCCGATGGGCAGGGGTGCCTTCCTATCGGGAGCGCTTTCAGGAGCTACCTCGCGGAGCGGGAACTGCTGAAACCCCACAAGCGGTGGTAAGTTCAGCCCATGGAGGTTGTTCAGGGTGGCACCCACGCACAGTTCTGAACGGGACGTGCCCCGCAAGGGAGGAGCATCCTTGCTTTCAAGCAATCTGTGGAAGTAATAGCTCCAAACCCAGGGCAGAATGAACTCTCCTGCACGCAGATAAACAGCAGCGCCCTGTGTGAAGTGGCCGCGTGGCTGCTGTGGACACTGCTTGCGTTTAAGGAGGAGTTGTTGGGTTACTCTTCTCTGCACTGCTGGGAAAGCAGAAAACACCCTCATTTCAGAGAGGCTGGATCCCCACGAGCACGAGAGCAGGCGAGCAGCACCCAGGGCACAGGAGAGGGAAGAGAGGGAGGTGGGAGGCTGAGGCTCCTCCTTCCAAGCCAAGTAATGGAAAAATGATGTAAGAGCTCCAGCGTCTGAATAAATATGTGCCCTATGACCCTAATCCCCCAGGAACCGAAACCATCCAGAGTCAGATAAAAATAGCAAACCCTTTACATTGCTGAGGGAGAGCAGCGCTGCTTGCAGCTAATTAGCTAAATCCTGTTAATAGCATGGGGGCAGGGCAGCCATGAGGAAGCGAGTCCACGAGGGACGCCGGCGAACGCAGCAGAGGACGAAGGCGAGGACGGGCACGCGTGGCAAGGCGCTATGTACGGTACACCGCCTTAGCAGGCCGGCGGTACCGCCGCAGCAGCCAAGCGCAGGGGTCGTGGTTAGGAGGCTTCCCCGTGCGGGGGATCCCCCTATCCATGGCACTGCAAACTCACTCCCTGAGACCCACCAGAGCGGCTCCCGGTTGAGGGCAGCCGTTGTTCCAGCCCCAAAAACTCCTCCCAACAAGATTACAGACCTTGGCTGCTCGGCAGCTTGAGCAGGAAACCTCAGCTGGGCAGCGAGGAGCCCTTTAAACACAAAACAGAGGCAGCACATTGCAGTGACCCTGACAGCAAGCGTCACCAGCTGCGGCCGTTCAGTCCCCTCCATGGAAGGGACTGGCACTACAGCTTAGCAGAATGCAGATTACCTGTTTGTTCAAGCCCCGGCGGAGACAATGGACTGCTCCAAGCAGCCTTCACGACTGTTTGTTCTGGTCCTGAATGACTGTCTCGTGAGTCAGCACTGGGTTTTCCTTATCATTCCCTCGGTGCAGAGGCTCATGCCGGGCGAGCCTGGCACACCACGCTGTACCCGCGAAAGGTTGCCTTGTGCGCAGTCCCGCGCACGCTGCGTTTCCTCTCGGACGGGTCAGACCTTTCCAGGCAAAAAGCTGCTCCCTAGGCAGAGAGCAGCCGTGGTACCGGCTGATCTCAGCAGCCCACTGTGCTTCTTGGAGACAGTCCTGGAGCTGACACACGCACCAAACCTTTGCTCCACGTGTAGTGGTTCACCGGGTCACCCACGGCACGGTGTCGCAGGCTGCCCTGTGCTCACAGCCCCCTGCTCCAGCAATGAAGCTTTTCCTCAGCTGTGGGTTCCCCCAGCAAGCACAATGGGGTCTCGGCTGCTTGAATGTCTGCTGCCCTGTACCTCACCCCAGCAGAGCGGCGAGGGGCACGGCCGCAGCCCCCAGACCTGCAGGACCATGTCCATCACACCACACTGCAGCTTTACTACTGCCACTCACGGTGTGGTGAGGCAAACCAGCCGCTAATCTCTTGCCATCTCATCGTTTGCCAGGAGTTGCAGAGGGTGTTGCTGCCAGCTGCTGTAGACACGAACCTCTGGGCACCTTGGCCGATCTCCTGGCAGCTAGAACTTCAGCATCAGCACTGGGGCTGCTGGGGGCCGCGGGCAGCACAAACCCACCGACTGGGGGCTGCGATCCTTCTGACTCCCTGCTGCTGTTACACGTGCTGACACTCACATCATCCTGGTCTCACAGCTCGCTCACGAACTGGAAGATGAGTTGGAGCGAGGAGGCATCACCACCTCGCAGAGCTGTGATGATCTGCTGCTGAGGCCCACAGCTGTCTAACCGACTTTAGCACCGCTTTAGCTCCCTCCTACTTTTGTCGCGCTGCATGAAGCACACGACTTGGGAAAAGGCACCCTCTGCTCGAGGTTTTGCATGTTGAAAGCAGTGCCCGAGCAGCCAGGCCCTGAGAAGAACATCCCTCTCGCAGGCTGGTGAAAGTCAAAGCCATTGAGCTGAGCTGCTTCTGCACCCAGACCCAGGGAGGCACAGGGATCTCAAGGGGGCACAAAGCAAACAGGCATGGGACCCCAGAGCCTCTCCACTGCCCCCCAGCACTTGAGCCCTTCTCCCAGATGGAATCGAGCTCCCATCTTTGCAGGAAGAGCTGGAGCTTTTCTTTAGCAGTGGCTGTCACGAGGTAGATAACCAGATGAAAAACAGTCCCACCATCCTGTTTTGCTTCTCCAAAGCGGCCGAGCGGGTGAGAACTAATCTGAGAGTCACATCCAATGCTCCACGTGGAACACAACAAGGCACCGTGCTCACAGGCTCAGCAGAGGGTCACTAGCTGTGACATCAGCCTGAATCACCAGCTTAAGTGCTCAGCATGTGCCCAGCGGGTACTGCCGAGAAGGGCAGCAGTGGGCGAGATCCGGGCAGGATTCAGCGCAAAGACTAAACGCAGCATCGAGCAGAACAGCTGTTAGGAGGACACAGCTCCTAAACACAGCCAGTTCCTTGGGAAGAACTCGTCACCCTGCATGCTACAGCAGCTTGGGGTCACTGAGGAGCGCTGGGTCCCTATCCCCATCCTCATCCCCACCCATCCGGGTGGCTGCTGACTGTGGGGCCCTCCAGGAACGTTTGTTCCCGTCTCGGGGACCGGACGCTAAACAAGTAGCCGCCTGCACCTTTCCTCCCCCCCATGAGACTTCTTAGCTCATTTGAACCCATTTGCTTCTCTTCCTTCAGGGGCTGTTGGAAACCAAGGGGAAGGCTCGAGCAGAGACCACCCGCCGGAGCTCATTCCCCTGAGGCAGGTCTGTTAGAGCAGTCACAGCCCCGTTACAGCGAGGGATTTCGATCAGGACGAAAACAGTGGGAGCAGCAAGAGAACTGGCTGCTCGGGGTGTCAACTCAGGAAAGTCATTTGAAGGCTCTCTGGGAGCATAACCAGAAACACCAAGTCCTGGGATGTCTTCCTTCCCTTCTAATCCAGAGCTGCTTTTAGGAGCGGCTGTCAGCCCGAGCGATGGTTATTAAGAGAGCAGCAGCTAAGGAGGGTTGGAGGAGCGTGGGTTTCTCTGCACACAGAGGGGTTTGTGGGGGTTGCCCTCTTTTTTTCTTTCCCCTTCCATGGTTGCTGGGCAAAAGACCCATCAACTCAGGAGGGAAGGAGGCACAGGCTGGTTCCGAACACCAAGGCATACCTAGAGAGTGGAAGGGAAGGAGCTCTCTAACCCCTGCCACAGCAGTGTCATTCAAAGTGAAAGACGCTTGTGCTCTTTTCCAGCAATGCAACCCGCAGCCCCTTCAGCTGGAGATGGGCTGTGCTCACGGACAGCATCCTTCCAAGCACCGGCAACAGCTACGAGGGCACGAGAAAGCCTGGCAAGAGCCCATCCATGTTACATTACCTAGGGACAATGAATCAAGCCTGGAGAGGAAGCCCAATTCATCCAAGACATTACTTTCAAAGACCTCTCTGCCTTGATGAATAGCATTTCCCTCTGGGAAGAGCAGCAGGGAAGGGAGGACGCAGAGCAGCTACTGGCTGTGCATTGAGGCACCGGAGGGTGCTCAGACGGCAGAGATGGACTCTGAAAGCTGTTAGAGAGCAGCTAGGAGCGGGGATTGTCCCTGCCCTCCACAGTACAGTTCTGTTCCCACCCCAGAGAGCTTGGCGTAGAGAAAAGCTCCAACCTCGTGATCATTTAGGGGCAAGGCTGGGTGGTCGGTATCATCAGTACAGAGCATGGCTGCAGCATCAACACTGCGAAAGCCTGTGGGCACCAGCTGAGCCTCTTTCCCTAGCAGAAGTCCCTCTGGCACGAGATTTGCCTCAGGGACAGCAGCGTGTGGTTGAGTGCCACCAGAGGCTGGCCTCCAGGGAAGGTCACCCGCTTCACGAGGAGACGCAAGGTACCAGCCTAGACCGCAGCCATGGGAATCCCCCCAACACCCAGCAGGGACAAAGGAGCTGCCTGCTGTGGCTGCTCACCCGGCACTTGGGGCACAGAGCCACGCACACCCACACTTTATCACCAAGGCCATGAAGGAAGAGGTGGGAAAGAGGGTGGGAATCGATTCGGGGTTCCTTTGGGAAAAGTTTGGCTTCGCTGTCTCATGGCTGCGGCAGGAGCATGGGGGGATATCAGGCAGAGCAGAGCAGAGCTGAGCTGAGCTGAGCCGAGTGTGCTCCAGGTTTTCAACACCACAACTAGAGCGGGTGAGTCAGCCAAGGAGGGCTTTAAAACCCTGCCTAGTGCTCTTCGAGTGTGCGGCTGTGGGGTGCACAGCCTCACCTAGAGCCAGGCTGAGGGGCTGTGCAGCCCCTCCCCGGGACACAGAGGGAGCACCAAGCTGTCCCTGGCTCTCGAAGTGGAAAGGTCACGCAGAATGGGGAGATCAGCCCAGGATGAGGAGGTTTTCTCCTCCACAACTCCAACAGACTGTCAGGAGTCTGAGCACAAGGAGGAAGGTCTGGAGGACCCTGACTGGGGGAAGGACCCAGGGGAGCAGAGATCTGTCTGGGAACCAGGCTGGGCATGGAGTGAGGAGGTGAGCACAAACACCGTGTGCCCCGAGCAGAAGATGCCTGCCCTCCCGAGAGAAGCTGCTGGAAACCCTGCGCTTTGATGTCTGTCTCCAGCTGATAAACAGGGTCCCGTAACCGCAGGAAACAGTCGGTCAGCAAGGAAAGCCAAAGGAAATGGTGACTCACGACTTGGCAGCAGAGAAGGTGCCATCCGAGCCCTTTGCATCCCTGCAGAGCTGGTCCTAGGGGTGCAACCGCGAGCTGCTTCTCCCGGGTCTCTTCTGCCTCCTCCGGAGCTGCAGCCTGGCCCAAGAGAGAGGCAACACCAAAGAGCTGGGAGGGCTCTTCTCCGGGACACGGCTGGGTAAAGCGTGGGTACGCCGCCACCCCAAACCACCCCAAACTCCCCAAGCATGCTGCAGACTGCTCTCTTCTACAGCAGATCATGGAACAGACAGACAACAGAAAGTCTGGGGAGGCAGAATTCAATAGCAGCATCTGGTTACCTGGACAGGGTCACCTGCTGCCAGTTTGAGCGTGCCTGGTTTAGGACCAGTGTTGTGCTGATGCGGAGTCCTGGATGGACTCCTACAACACCCAGAGCTTCCTGGTGCCAGGAAACAGACACAGGGTGAACCATCCCAAAAGTGAGACCCTCTCCAAGTCCATGCTCCTGTCCCCAGGGCAGCGGCACCGCAAATCACAGCCGTGCTGGGGCTGAAGGGCATCACAAGCGTTGCTGCCCTTTAGCCAGACACTCTCCCAAACCGAGTATTTTTAACCTCAGAAAAACATATTCTTGGTGTAACTGCCCTGGTTTGAGACTTCTTCTGTAATTGAGGGGAATTAAGTGTAATTGGAAGCATCTGCTCCTATTTTGGTGCCTGATGCAGCGTGGTGTTCTCCTGGAAGACACTTTCCTCAACTCCCACCAGATCCAGCTAAAAATAGTTAATCTGAGTCACATGCTCCCAGGAAAAGTGCTCCTCAGCACCCCCAGATCTGCCCCTCCCTGCTGAACTGTAGCTGTGAGCCCTCGCCTGGCAGCGCCAGGAAGGCTCCACGGACAGCAGAGGAGAAGCCCCGTGATGCCGCAGCACGTGCTGGTGCCTGGCCTGGGAGCGGCTGTGGTGGGCGACCGGCAAGGCTGCGACTGGTGGCCTTGGCACAAGGCAGCGACATCCCAACACCAGCCCAAACAGTGCCACCACTACAGTGCCACCGCCAGGGCAGGGACTGGGAACAGCCACCCCGGGCGCCCAGAGGAGCGTCACCCCCGTCTGGTCTGATGGCCCTGACTGAGGACTGGAGACCCAGAAAATCCACTTGGAGCCAGGTGAAGGCCCTGGCTTCCTTCACAGCCTCAAGAGTCACTGTAGCCTGCAGACCTCGCGAGCGGTCGACTGACCAGAGGAGTTTCCTGCAGAAAGTGCTTCAGGGCACCAGTTAAACCACAGAAGAGCAGCTCGGGAGACAGCAGCCTCTCAACACCCAAAGGACGATGGCACCCTGAGCGTTAAGGACGCTGGCCAGTGGCCAGGTGGCAATTTTAAAGGGTTCACTGTGCCAGTTACTCCTAAACCAGCTCTTCACAGAGAACTCCCCGCTCCGCACACCCGCAGGGGGCTGCCACCTGTCCTTGCGGATGGCTTCAATGCCCAACCGAGAGAGCCCTCGTACCAAGCGACTACCGGCCCCATGGGGCTACAATCCTACTGTAGCCCAGCTGGGACTGCACACTGCCAGAGCCCTCCGTCCCCATCCCTGCCCTCTCCAAGGGGACGACAGGTGTTCCTGACCTTTGCGGAGGAGCGGGAGCGCTGGGACCACAGCGTCTTGAGAGGAAGGATGAAATGGAGGAGAAGCAGTGATCTGGCACAGGAGTGGTTTTGAAATCCCCGGGTACCAGCTAAAAAGTCAAGCAGAACAGCATCGCCGTGGGTCCTGTCCGTAGAGCTCAGAGCGCGGGTGCTGCCCAAAGGCAGAGTCCTGCTCAGAATACTTCAGAAAAAACTGAGGCAGCTGTCTGCCAGCTGCTGGAAGCAGGCAAACCCCGAGCGGGGTCACAGCCCCCACGGCTCTCGCCGGTCTGACAGCACCAAAACCCAGGCTCACACAGCAGGGATGGTGCTCAGACTCCGGGATTCCTCATGGATCTCTGCTGTTGCGGCTAAGCCCACTACAGCATCCTCCAGGCACCCCTAGAGGGCAAATCCCAGCGTGAGGTGTTGTGGGGCCAGTACCAAGCCCACGCAGATTGTTATGGTGCCTGCTGCGTGCCCACTGCTGGCAAAGCCAGTGAGTGTAGGCACCCAGTGAGCTCAAGGTGACTGGTTTGAGCTGCTGAAGGGCACACAGGGGGGCAGCTGAGGCCACAGAGTCACTACAGACAGAGAGGGAGCATGAAAAGCCGTGCTGGTGGGACCAGAGAGGCTCCGTCGGCCACAACCTGCAGATGCAGTGCAGAGAGACTAGGGACACCCTGCCCTGCCTTTTGTCCCAGGGGTTACAGGTGGGTTTGTGGCACAGCACGGGCCTCCTGAAAACCCCCAGGAGACCGGCACTTGGCACTGCCATCCACCAAAGGTAGAAGAGCGAGGAATGGGGGGTCTGACCAGGAGCCGTTTCTGTCGGCTGCTGGAGAAGGCTTCACCTTCGTTCATCCTGGCTTGACCTAAATGGAGTGGAAAATTACCCTGACCGTGTTCACCCGAGATCAGAAAGCGTTCCGATCAGGCTGCGACAGAAGGGGTGGCAGAGATCGATCCAAAGGTGGAGGGAGAGCAGGGGGCACGAGAGGAGCTAAAGCCACAGGCGCAGGCTAATGCAGCGGCTCTCTGCTGGCTGGAGAACTGGAGCACAAATAGTCGGTCCTTCACTTTCTGCTCTCCCACAGCGCTGGGGACTCCACATCACCACCTCTTTAGTCCCGAGCCCTGCAGCAGGTTGCTAAAGGAGAAGTGTCCCCTCATCTGAGGGCTGAGCCTGGGCTGGTGAGCAGAGGCTGGGGCTGAGCTGCTACCTGGCCGGTGGGAGCAAGGTCTTGCCAACCCGGGGTCCCTCCCAGCAGCACCTCCTGCCTCCCCTTCTTAGTGAACACCCTCCAGTCCCTCCAAAGATGAGCTGTCTCGGGGAGCAGCTGGATCCAGCGTGGGCAGAATATAACATATGGGAATAACCCTCCCACCAAGAGCACTGTCACTGCAACCATACGAAACACCACTGCGACGCTACGGCTCCCTGGCCTTCTCCAGGGTTGCCAAAGCCACCACCACATCCAAAGCTGGGTGCTCAGGGCAGCTCCTTCAGCCACTGCTGGCTCACAAGTACTCCTGACCCAGGGCTTGAAACGAAAGCAGGTTTAACAAACCAGCCCAACTAACACCCGTACAGACCAGTGCCCAGGCCAGTGCTCACCTCAGCACACGGGAAAGCAGCCCCTCAGAAGGAGACAGTGACCAGGTCAGGAGAAACCCCCACGGGAAAGCAACTTCCACTCAGCTAACTTTATGCCGGGGTGATTCTGATGGGTGGATGGGATCCACCTGCAGCCAACTCAGATCAGCTGCCTGCAGACTGCAGAGCACGGCTGGGCTGGGATTCCACCCCAGCAACAGCAGGACAGCTCTGTGACAGTCCTTAGGCGTAGAAGTCACACCAAAGGGTTTGGTCCTTGCAAAGGGCATCTCTTCCCGTGTTCCCTGGGCAGAGAGAGCTATGGGGGCTGCAGCAGCACTTCACCATCTGCAGTGTGGATACCTACAGCGTCCTGCCAGCTGTGTGTGGTTCCCTCTCTGGGGGCAGAGGCCGTGGTTCCAGCCTCTGGCAGTTGCTGAGGCACAGGGGGAGATGCTGAACCTCGGATCACACAGTGTGCGGCTTCGCTTCTTACGCTGGTGCGACTGAATAAAGAAGTGTTTCACATTGCAGTGGGAGCAGATCCTCTGCTGATCAGCAGGAGGAGGAAACACAAGAAGGTGACGATAAAGGTGCCCAAGATATTGGGTCTGGGGCCATAAGCTCAGCCTGACAGGAAAGAGCTTTGCACCGTCCCCGGGAGGCAGAGGGTGCCCAGATCCCTGCAGCTTTGCAGCTCAGTGGCCAGGCCTCGCCACAGGACCTCTCTCTCTTGGGAGCTGTTGGATCCAAGACCAACTGAGACTGCAAAAACAACATCCAACTACTCACCAGCCTGGGCGCTGCTAGCATCTATTTCCATTGATGTGAGTCTGCCATTGCTGCCATGGTGACCAGCTCAGAAAGTAATTCTGTGGAGACACTGAGGACACGACTGAAGAGGAAAGTTCAGCCCACAGTTCTGGCAAAAAGGACTCAAGTATTCCTAGATCACACCCCTCCCACTTTCCCCTCCGGATACCCCTCGGATACCATGACTGCTCCAGTCTCTCTCCCGCACTTACCTCTGTGCCCGCTGACGAGCGAAATGAGCTCGTGCTTTCTTTTTCTGACTCACCTAAAGCAGATTTTCCTCAAACACTCCAATTTCTCACTACGGGAGAGCTCTGCCACTCTTCCCAGCAACTCGGTCTTGCAGCTGGCAGACTCTGCAGGTCTGACCCGCACGCTTCTGCCCACCTTGGTGGCAGTGGAGTCTCTGGTGTCAGTGACTGCCCTATGGTCTGTGGCTTCCAGGGACTCAGCACCCCCAGGCTGCTGCCTGCGCGGAGGCTTTGTGTCCTGGTGGAACCAGACCTGGCCCTTCTGCCTGAAGCCACGCCACTGTGGGCACCAACGCTTCATGCAGGATCTGGGGTTTGGAGGTTAAGCTGTCAGCTTCAGAGAAGTGATGCAGCGAGAGAAGCACCCCGGAGGGCACAGGGCTCACCTATGGCTCCCGTGCTTCATTCCCTGCAGGTTTTCCACAGGAGCGATGCACGTACCAAACGCATCCCTGCGACCACAGCGCTGGTGACGGCTGAGGCAGAGATGGAGGAGCTGGCAGAGCCTGACTTACTCTTTACTTCACCTGCCAGGCTCTTCTCCAAGAAGAAGGGTGGGTAGTTTAGGGATGCTTATTTACCTCCTGCAGCTATTTTCTAAGCAGCTGGGGCTCCATGCAGCCAGCTCCACGCCTGCTGTGACCGAGCGCTTTCCTTTCTCTCCCTAGGTTTGCTTTTATCTGTACTTCGTGGGGCTCTCTGCAGCCCCTCTCTTGTCACAGGCTGCCTTTGATGCTGATGCTGTCATGGAGATTGGTTTTGAGCTCTTTTCTGCAACTACTTTACCATCCACTGGCGTTGTCTCTTGCTTTCTGGGCATTGTTTGTTAGGGCACAAACGTAAACCCACCCTCCCCCCGATTCCTTTCAGCCCAGCCCGGTGCTCCTGCAGGCACCCAAATCATGGGGATTTGCTGCACCTGACTACCAGGACGTCCAGCGAAAGAGAAGTCAAGCAAAACTTCAGTAGCCGTGGAGGAGGTGTGGGGGAAGGACTAGCCCCTGGGACGCAGTGCAGGCCTGTGCTTTCCCACCGCACGAGCCCGCTTGTCTTGGCACAGCTCCCCAGAAGGGCTGGCGGACACGGCTGCGTGTCCAGCCGCCGCGGAGCTGCTCTAGTATTTGTGTCCAAGGAGCTACTGGGAACAAGCCCTTCGCAAACTTTGCAGAGGTGCCTTCGGCAGTTTTGCCTGAGAAGACAGCAAAATGAAGTTGTGTGGCAGATGCCCTTCTCCAGAAGCAGCCCGTGGTGACTGGTGGAGCCGCGGCCGAGGCCTGGGTGCCACGGGTCGGCAGCCTTGATGCCCATACAGCCCAGCCCTCCACCATTCGTCGCTCAGGGACCGATTTTCAGAATCATCACTCTTTGCCAACAACAAAGGAAGCAAAGAAAAAACAGAGTCCAGAGGGATCCCTGTACTGAGAGAGAGAGATAACCTCTCCAAGTGGAGCTTGCTGGATGAGCGTGCGACGATGACTCCCGTATCTCACTCGTAGGCAGTGCTTTTCAGGAGCTGAGCTGGAAGGGCTGGCAGGCAGGAACTCCTCACACGGTTATTTGCAGTCATTCCAAACCTCAGCCACTCCTGTGCTCTCTCAGTACTGGAAGCCTCAAGGACTTCAGCCGGTCAAAACCCCAACGCTTTTGCTCACCGACCTGAAGTCGGTGCCAGCTCCCAGCCAAGGCCACTGTAACGGTGACCAAGAGAAGGGACGGAACAGCTCTGCTCAGTGACAGCGAGGAGATGCTGCTACTTTGCGTGACTGCCATCCCCCGCTGCAGAGGTTTTTCGTTTGAAGTCGGGAAGGTGACGGCACCGCAGGGGTTGAGCAGCGGGAAAGAACCTCCTGTGAGGAGAGTGGGAACTCCGTTTGTTGGCATCAGGTCCACTGCGTGTGTGGCCAAGACTGCTCCTCAGCACAAGCCCCTACCCTTGCAGGCCCTGGAGGTGGGCAGACCCTGGCAGTATTTTGACTGCAGCCTAAATACCCTGTGGAAAGGCTGAAGACATCCCAAGGTGCTGCCAGTGCTTTCGCTGGGGACAAGATCAGCGTTTGCTGTGTTTGCTGCTTTCCTCCTCCTTCCAGTAACTAAACCTGCCTGCTAGTTAAACAAACGAGCTCTGACAGAAACCAAACACGAGGCCGCAGGGGCAGGGCGAGCCCTTGGGGCCTGGCTCATCCTGTGCCTGGGTGCTACTGCTCTGAGCTCCCAAAGCCAAGCAATGCGGGGCCAGAAAACCCCCATGAACTTGGGGGAGAACCTGCCTGCTGTAGGGTTTCGGGCAAAGCTGTGCGGTGGCCACGCAGAGGGACCAGTGGGGAAGCAAAACCACAGCCCACAGCTGCCCGAGCTCCTCACCCATGGGCTTCTCCCTGCCTCTCCCAAAGCAGCTTCTGGGCTCCTTGGGCATCACAACAAGGGGTGGTTTGTGCCGGTTACTACTGTGCACTCTGGACTGCAGGGCCTTGCGCTGAAGCATCCTCCCCAGGACATCCCCTCAGCCTTGGCTGCAGCCACAGCGCTCCCTGCCTCCGTCCTCGCTCCTTTTCGGGATGCAGCCACAGCCGCTCTTTACCCTCTGTAGCCGAGTGCTCCACCAATCCTGAGCACTGGGCATTAAAACCCCTCAAACCTGCAAGGGCTCTGGGAGTGCTCACCCCACTGCTTCCCAGGACTGCAGCTGGAGCTGGTGTTTAGACCTCCACCTGCTCTTGCATTGCTAGACCGCTCGTTTTGCACCCGGAGGGCTGGTGCTGCCCGGCACTCCGTGCCCGGCGTGTGGGGAGCCCGGGCACCCGATGTGCCCCGGGAGCGGGTTATCACCATGTTTGGAAGAGCCAGGCTGGCTCGGAGCGGTGCCGCAGGCTCTGCAGGGCTGTGCGAAGGGGAGGCAGGGCTCCTCCGTCCCACATTCCTTGCTAATTTTAACCAGCTCCCTCGAGCGGCTCGGGAGCAGAGGCCTGCAGCGCTGCGGTCCTGATTTATTAGTCTTTCCCTTCTGAAAACTTTTGTTCCAGCGCCTTGGGACGCAAGTAAAACCAGACTGGGATTCTCAGCCGGATCCTTAGGGTTCCTTAGCCACGGGAAGTGTCCCAGCTTCCTGCGGCCTCACCAGCGACCTCCCGGCTCCGTCGGGGCAGTGGGGATCAGCCAGAGCTGTGTGAGGAAGATGAGGAGGCACGGCTGGACACAACAAGGGTCACAGAGGGGGAGATGAACTTTCCCTCCAGCTGTTTTCTTTCACACCTGTATTCGTGTGGCTGTGGACTTTACACCCGCAGCCGCAGCGATGCAGCGCTCTTGGAGAACAGAGAGTAGAGCTCACGCCGGCCTTTTTCCTGCCCTCCCCTCGTTGTTAGTACCGAGTCGGTGCTTCAGCTGAGCCACCCAGCCTCATACCGGCTACCTCAGAGACATGCCCAGGGCTCCCTGGCACTGCGAGCCAGTGAACACAGCAGCCCTGGGGCTGTGGAAACAGCAACGACCACCGCAACACGACCACCGCAACGCCCCACAGCCTGGGGAGGAAACGAGCCTGGTCTCGTTATGCTTCCACAACTAAGGGCTTCTCCGAGGTGTCTGGCACTTAAGGCTGAAGAAGCAAGCAATGCTTTTTGGTTTAAAGGGGTTTTGTTTGCTTGGATTAGATTTTCCTACCCAGCTGCCAAGGACTTTCTGGCTCAGCCTTCCCAACCAGTTGGTGCTGCTACGATCAACCGATTTAAATAAGTACCGGGTGAACATCCGAGCTATGAGCTGCTGAGCAAAGTGGGGCTGGAAGCCCTCCAGCTGGTTGTTTGCTCATGAGGTGGAGCAGCGAGTACTGCCCGGAGCAGAGCCCTTGGCCAGCGGGGTGGGAGGACTGAAGATGGGGCTGGTGGGCAGCGACTGTCACCAGGCACCACAGGGCTCGCAGCTGCCACTTTTCTGCCCATCATCTGCAGGGTGTTTCCAGTCTCACCACTGCCTGGGGGGTACTGGGTGCCCCTGAGTGGCTGTTGTACAATTCTGCTGGCCCCAAGATCCTCCCGAGCAGCCAGGTTGCTGGGGTTGGCAGCAGCTGTGGTGGCTGTTCCTCAGGGTTCACCCGGGCTTCTGTCCTGCCCCCTGGACTGCTCCGCTGTGGAAGCAGCACAGAAGCTGCAGAATAGGAACGAGCAAAGGAAAATCCCTTGCTGTTCGAGGCAGTATCGACGCTGGCTACCCAGGAGATGTACAAGTAAAGCCTGGGCAGGGGTCTGAAACGCCGCAGCACAGCAGTGTCTGAGTGATCTAGCAAGTGACATCCCTGCTTGTTGCAGCAGGGTTGGACTAGCTGGCCTTTGGGGGTCTCTTCCAACCCACTACACTCAGATTCTGTGATGCCATGCCAGTGCCCGGGGCTGACAAAGTACCCCTGCAGCCTGCTGGCACAGAGGCAGTTGGTCCGTCCCGTCACCTCGACTCTCCCTCTTGTCTTTCTCCACACTGATCCCAGAGCCTGGGGTTTGTGCTGCTTTACGAGGGTTGGGGTTTTGTTTTCTACCAGGGCTACTGTGAGAGAACAGTCGCTGCATCTGCCTTTCCCAGTTACCTCTGCTGGGCTGCGGCTCCCGTCCAGCTCCGCCGAGTTTATGAGCGGTGTGGGCTCCCAGGCAGCTCCCACTGCAGGAAACAAGCTCCTGTCACCACTCAGTGAGGAATGGAATGTAATTCCTGAAGAGCCCTCCAGTCTAGCTCCAGTCTCTGCATTTTTCCCACCCTGTTGCAATAATTTTCCTAAGTAACTTCAGTTTCCGTAAGGAATTCCCATTATCTCTGCAGCTTTAAATAGGAATAAGGTCTGTGGGAAACACTGGCCAAGATTTCCCCAGGACTGCAGCCCACTGGATAGACAGGCGGCTGCTGCCAGCTCCAGGATCCGCGCGCTAGAGCCCCGAGCAGGCTGCAAACAGCAGCTGCTCCACACATCCCCGTGCCATGTGTCTCTTTACATAGATCTCTGGATCTCCTCAGAACAGCACAAAACCCCAAGACAGTTGTACTGGGCAACAGCAGAGACGAGGGAAACGGGTTTAGGACAACAAGAAGTCTAGCCTGGTGTTCCGCACACCGGCCCGCTGCACGCTCTCGCAGATGGCAGCAGCCCTTGGCGCTGCACACTGAAATCCCTAATCCTTCCAGGTTCGTTTTAGCCTTCAGCACTCCAATCCCCAGTGTTTTCTCCCCGGGACACTTCTCCCTGTTCCTGTTGTTGCCTGATTAAAAGGAGTTCAAAATAATCAAACAGCCAGGGAAGAGGAACAGGAGTGTCCTAGGGAGAGGCAATTTCAGCAGACGGGGTCACTTCTCAAAGGGCTCCACAGGTTTCTCTGAAGTGACAGCCCCGCGGGTTAGAAACATGGAGAAGGAATGTTCCCTGCATAACCTGAGGCTGTTTCTCCAAACACCAGCCATCACTTCCCGTGATCGCAAAGACGGAACAAGGTGACAATGAAAAGTAATGTCCTGTATAGCCAGGTCTTCACGTACTCATTAGGGATCGGAAGGGACGTTTATGACTCACATCCAGTTGCCAGCATGGCTCATGTGGCTCAAGCACTCCAAATCACCATCTAATTTCATAGCAGAATGATCAGGTTTGTGCACCTGAGGTTTTGACGGGGCCACCTGCCTAGCAAACAACTAGCCATGCTCAGTAAAAGGCATGGAGAAGACTTCCCCACTGTCCCTCCAAGCTCACAGCACAAAGGGAACACAGAGTAAGGACAGCCACGCTGCGCTGTAGTCACTCAGACTGTCACTGCTGGAGGCACCTCGCAAGATTCCTTAGTGTCCCTTCCCCTTCTTCCTCCCCACACTACTTCCTATGGTCCTGACTTGGGCTCCTAGTTTGGGTTCCCTTCACACCAGTCAAACTTGCCCCCATCGTGTTCAAACACGAGGCGCAGGACAGTAGCTCATCCGTGATCCAGCTTCTCAGGGCTGTGTCACTGTGCAGGGAGCCAGCAGCAGCAGCTGCAACACCCACAGGCTGGTGATACCCAGGGGGCTGTAGCCAGGCAAAGCTGGCACCTCCAAAGCACTGCTCTTGGCCAACAAGATGGTCCTGTGATCTGTTGAATTATCGATGAGCACTATCACCCGTTGTTCAAGTCACAGCAGCCCCCTGGTGCCCAGTTACACCATGTCCCCCAGAAAATGGCAATTAACACCTAGCAGAGCACCAAGCACTTGTCTTCTCCTCCCCACATGGAAAAATCAATTAGAGGTCCTCGCTGAGCAGTAAATGCGCACGGCTCGCACAGCGGTGCACGCGCTGCAAAATTGGAAGCATCTGTAGCTATGGAAACCAGGACAGCAAGGCTCGTCTCAGACACAAATTAAGACAATAAGCTCTTTATGGCTGTTTATAAACAATGCATAGACATTAAAACAGCTCCCTTCCGTGGATGCAGGTGAACTGTGTTTCTAACTGTCACTGCTGGAGACCCTCAAGACACATAGCTCAGCAGTGACACGGCGGTAAACGGCTCTGTGCCAGTGCTTGGGTCCAAAGAATCAGCATCACCATCAGCATCACCCACACCCATCCCTCCCAGACCACCTCCGCTGCATTTCAGTGGGGATGGTCCTTAGTGGGTGATTCGTGCCCCCCTCACAGTCTATCCCGACGCAGTTTATGCTTTCCCTACAACTTGCAGCTGTACAAAGCCACCAAGAGCGAGAAAGCAAACCTCCGTGAAAACTTCCTTCGAGCCACTGGGATGCTGCAGGCGCTGAACGAGCACTTGGCCAGTCTGGGGAGAGATCTGGAGCTGGTTCTGCTCCTTGTGCCCCCTTCCATAGCCAGAACAGCCACCCTCTTTCCAGGCTTCCTGTTCCACCATTCAGCTAAGAAAATCCTTGGACATTCAAAACACGGAAAAATCTGAAGAAAAGACTGATTTGGCAGTTTTTCCCTAGGGACACAAAAGTGTCACTCAGGTTTTCAAGACCTGTCAGCATCCCTCCAGACTCCATCCACGGCAGCAGCCTGATGTCCCAAGCCCCTCTCCACTGAAGAGACCCCGTCCAGGAGAGTTAGCGACTCCTCGCTCCCCGCAGCGAGAAAGCAAGGCACGGAAGGCAAAAAGTAGGTGCTCACCGGGGCTTTGGGAGAGGGCAGCAGCAGGGAAGGGGCCGGGGCTCAGCAGCAGCCAGGCCGGGGGCAGCCCCGACGGGCTCCACACGCTGGGGCAGGGCTGGGAGGAGCCCCGGGTATCCCTAGAGCCGCTGCACCGGGCACCGGGAGGGCTGGCAACGAGCACAGTGCGGGCTCCCCCTCCTCTGGTTTTGTTTTTAGAGACCCCCTTCTCCCTCCCGCAGGAGTCTCTGGAAGCCGGGACACGGCTGCGGCTGCTCAGCCTTCGGCTCCCTCTGCTGCAGGAAAGCGAGCGCGTCCCGTGCGGGGGCTCCCGTCCGGACCGGCTGCTGCTGCAGAGGGCCGAGCGCTGGCCCCGCGGCACGGTCCGTTCCTCCTGCGAGGAAAGGGGACCAGGCCACGGCCCCCCCACGCGATTCCCTCACGCATTCGGGGTTGGTCCGCCCTCAGCTCCAGCTCACGCCGCAGCCTGCATTTCGCCCGATGTTGTGATCAGGACTCCCCGGGATCTGACCTCAGGGGCTCAGACCGAGCTGGTGCTGGTGGAGCATCTGCACCGACCAGACCTCGGGTGGCTGCAGCCAGCCCGCAGCCCGCTTTGAGCAGCACGTCTGTACTTTGCTGTACTGGCCCGGGCAGCCCCCGCGTCACCCGGCCCTTGGCTCCCGCAGGTTTTCCCCACGCGACGCCGACCCTTCCCTCACAGTGCCACTGGCCGCTTAATTCACCTGCAAGTGCCGGCCAGGGACCTCCTTGGAAAAGGAGGAAGCTGCTTGAAATTCTAAGTGCAGCCCCCCCGCAGCTCTCGATGGCTCTTTCTGGAAGACCAACAAAGAGCAGTTCCCTTCCACAACCCCGCGCTGCCTCTTTCCCACCTCATCCCCCCCACCTGCGTGCTAATGCCCATCTCCGCTGGCTGTGGGAAGCAGAGCCCCACACAGCCTGTAATTGCTTCCTCCCCCAGAGCTGCATAAAGCGCTTTGCCACCCCGCTCGCACTATTACAGGAGATCGATACGAACAGGCTGCAGATTAGAAGCAGCAGCTGGATATTTCAGCGCTAAGCCAGCTTTTATTCCTTCCCTGTTGTGCCCCTATTATGGGGGCAGAGCAGGGACCAGCCCCTGCAGAGGGCACCTCCTCCTTGGGCTGGAAGCTGAGCAGCAATAAGGTCTTTCTAACCCTAACTCCAGCGCAGGGGCCTGTCCTCTGTCCTGCCTCAGTCTCTGGGGCCAAAGGCAGGCGGGCACCACCTGAACAGGAGTGTTTGTCGCAGTGCGCACGGCCGCTACAGCTTGCAGACGCAAGCTCTGATGGCGCGGGGGGGGGAGTCTCACTGGATCGGGGCAGATTACAGCAGAGCTTTGCAGAAAGCCCCAGAGCGCTGACACCCGCAGCCAGGGAGCAGCTCTGCTTGGCTTGAGCTGTTTGTTCCACGAGCCCTGCGCTGGGGTGCTGTTCCCCTGGGTACAGGGTCTCCTATGTGCCCGGTCTGGCTTCCGTGCCCTTAGCAGGCAATTGAGCTCCGTTCTCCACCAAGAAAAACAAGGCTGGTCTGCAACTGAATGGGTCCCAGTTAACCGCCTTTCACGGGGTGAATGTCCATGAAGAGCGACGGGATGGGTGAGGGGAGCCCTCGGAGCAGAGCTCTGCTCGGAAGTCACTGAAGTTAGGTGACAATGACTCAGCTGCTCAGTTCCCTAGGCAATCAAAGCACCATTCCCAGCCCAGCAACACACTGCTTCCCAGTGTGGCTGCACGGGCACGGCAGCTCCTGGGCCACCATCAGGCACCAACACATGCTGGGCGCCCAAATGAGAAGGTGTTTAGCACCAGAGCGATGAGATTTCTTGCTCACAAGCTGACAGGTTAACATCCGAGCTGCCTTCATCCTGCCCGAGCAAACACCAGCACAGCAGGAGCCAGCACACGGCGCCCCGAGGGTGGCAATCCACCGAGACTCCTTACTATCCCCGATTTGGTTTCCATGCTGCCTGAAACCTCTGTTCTGCCAGGCTGGATGGGGCCCCCAGCAGGGCCAGTACCCACTCCCAGCCTTCCAAAAGCAAGAGTGCAAGGAGAAGCCAGAGCATCAGACACAGTTCTCACCAGTTGCTGCTGGCACCCTGGAGCTGCTGAAGTAGAACAGTGACCTGCTGGGCATCCCCAGTGCTGCTCAGCAGCGATGGACATCAGAGAGCACGGTATCTCTACTACCTGTGCCTGCTCTGCCCATCACAGAGCTGGCCTCTGCCAGGGCCTCCTGCAGCTCGAGGCTGCAGTTTCACTCAGGCTGCCTGTTGATTTTCCACCACATTCCCACCAGCTGCCCGCCTTTGTGAAAGCTGAAGCAAGACTCAGCCAGGATCTCGTGTTTTCATCCCTGGCCAGCCTAGCTGGGTGCAGATCCAGCCATCCCAGGCTCCTTGCCCATGGGGAGCGCTCAGCCCTGACTCCCTGTGGTGCTGTAGTACAGAAGAAAGAGTCCTCATTCATCAGCTGCTGGGTTAACCCAAGCTGTCAGCTGCTGCTTTCACAACACCAAAACACTGCACGACACAGCAGCTGATTGAGCACGTCCCAGCCAGGCCAGGGCTGGCTGCTCACGCGGCTCCCACCGCCCAAGCGACGGCATGACCTGGCAACAGGACGGCACCATTCCCCTCCGATGTGCCAGGTGGGTACCAGAGCCAGAGGGACCGCTGCTGCCCGACAGGGGCCAACTCCTCCTGCCTGGGGCAACAGCGCTTCTGCAACCCCTGCGGCTCCCTGGGCTGAGAAAAAGGCTCCCTTTTAAAGAGGGTCATTTACTGGACGGCGAGAGGGCTGCAGTTCTCGCTCGCAGCAGTGTGTTCCCAGCGAGGCCGCCCGTTTCATCTCGTTATGTGGCTGGTACCCTTCCGTGCACAGCTGCGCTAAGACTGGCACGGCGGCCGCACCGGCGCTAAATATAGCAGCACATTAAGCTCCCAGTATCGAGTGCGTCCACCAGGACCTCCAAGTTAAACCATACCCGGTGCCCATGGCCAGCACAGAGCCCAGCTCACTGGCTTTGAACTGCACGGGGAGGAGGTACTGAGGGCTGAAGGGGGACTGAACGATGTAAGGGACTGGCTGCAGAGGATCGGGGCTCAGGGATAACACGGCCACGGCCCACAAGCACTTACACCAGGCAGGCATGGCAGCTAAGGGGGCCCTCCGGGGTACTTGGTGTGGACTCTGTACAGCTGCAGCCTGGCAGCCAAAGCTGGGGACCACTGACCTTTCTTTTGAGGAGTCTTGCAGTCTAGCTGGACAGACACACGGTGACCCAGTAAGTGTTTTCAGGAGGTCACAGTGAGCAGGGTGAAGCTGAACAAGAGGAGCCCAGAGCAGGGCTGGGCAACCAACATCAGACAAACACAACATACAGCCCGCCAGGAGCTGCTCTGACGGGTCACACCAGGCACATGACTGCACTGGAGCTAGGGGCTTGTGCCGACCACAAAGCCCTGGACATGGGCTAGTGCCCAGCCAGCAGCCCCACAACGAGTAGGCAAGAGGGGCGAGGGTCACCCACTGAAGACCTTGCTGTCCCTCGGGGTGCTTCACCCCAGACAGAGCCACAGCAGCCGGTTCTGAGCCACTCTGCTCCCCAAAAATGCCTCTACAAGGCCACAGCTCAGCTTGGCACTGCTGTGAGGGCTTGAAAAACAAACGGGTGGCGCTGCTCCGGGGGGCTTTCAAGTACAGTCCATGTGAAGACAGAAGACTTGGCAGCAGGGAGGTGGAACGGGGCTTTTCTGGGCACCTACAGCACAGCCAGTCTAAATTAGGTAGCCGAATGCCTATAAACTGCCTAATTAGGGCAGCTTCCACCACCACCACCTCGGCCTGAGACGCCCCAGCAGCTAGGCTTTCCTCAGAGAGCATCTCTCACACCTCTTGGTGCCACACAGTCCTCTAGAGCTACGATCGCCCACTTAATCCTCTCAGCTGACCTGAATGTCTCCAGAGACTTTGCTCCTTGTCTGTGGGAGAGTCTGGCCCGAAACCCCCCAGATGCCTGGGATGGAGCTCTGGGACAGCGTCACGGCCCTACGAACAGCGGCTCCAGAAGGGCAGCCGCGTTTCTTTCTCAGACAGCTCTGCAACAGCAGCTCTTAATGAAGAGCCAGCGATGCTGCTGGACAAACCTGCCCTCTTGCTTACTCAGACACAAAGGCAGAGCCATGCGCCAGCCTGGGTTAGTCTGCTGAGCCTTTCCCACTGCCCTCCAAGGCCCCTGCAGTCCCTCATGCTGTCACGGTCCCCCCCGTGCCCAACACCACTGAGCCAGGAGTCCTCTGCTCTGCCCTCCTGCATCCCCTCTGCACCCCACCCTGCATCACCTTTTTCTCTTCCTCACTCCTAGGGCCTCCCACCCCATGCTCCCAGGCTCTCAGCACAGCCCCCCAGGAGCATCCCCATCTTCTGACGGGTGGGTGTGCTGGGCTGCCCCCACACTGCTCCCACCCACTCCTCCCAGGACGCAGGGCACCGTGCTGGCTGAACACCAATGAACCCCAGCAGAACCCAAATTTATTGTCTTTGCTGGGGGCTTTTTCAGGCTGAGCTGCTTCCACAGAGCAAGTGGCAGCCAGCTGTGTCTCCACGGGCTGCAGGGCAGGGCTGAGTGTGCACAGACAGGGATGGGGAATGCTTTCACTGGCAGCTTGGCCCCATCAGAGACAGACTACACCGAGGCTGCGAGCCCTGCAGAAACCAACACCCTTACCCTGGGAATCCTGAGGGCTCCAGGGGCTGTAGGGTCCTGCCAGCTCTCAAAGCCATTGCATCAGCCTAGGTGCTTTCTCTCCAGGGGTATTTCCCACAGGTACCCTATTCCACAGGCCCCCGCCTGACATTTTCTAATGAGAGCAGCCTGCTTGGGCAGCCCACAGACATCCCACAGCCCATGACCTCCCCCCAGCCCTAGAAGTTGCTTCCTGGCAAAGCAGGCTGCTGGCAGAGCAGTGGAATCATAAAAGAGCTGAAAAAATCCGCTCAAAGGATGTGGAGAAACTTTTCCCAGCTCTGAAAGCACACTGCTGCTCCCTCAAGAGCTCCAGCTCGGCCACGTTTGACCCCCATCCAGTCCCCCCAGACACCTTGTGGATACCACACGCTCAATCTGCAAGGTGGAAGATGGGTGGAAGGGGATGGTGCAAGGCAGGACAGAGGTGCCCAAGAGGCAGGGGGATGCCCCCAGAGCACCCCACACCCAGCCCGGGGAGCACTCGCAGACCTATCCGTGTGGCAGAGCCCCAGTCAGGAGAGCAGGTCCAGAGCCCCAGAAAGGGGCAGGGTAACAGCATCTGCCCTGAGACAGATGCTAACAGCAGAAATTCACCGCGATCAATCCTCAAGGACATTCCCACTCAGCTGTGGGAGCTCAACTCTCCCCTGCAGCCTGACATCCCACCCTGATCCAGGACCCTGTCCCCACGCCCAGGCTCCTGCTCCTCGCCCTCCTCCAAATAAAAGCCGGTAAGAGCAGCAGTGAAGCCCGGGGGGGGCAGCACACAGCTCCTCAGAGAACCTGCCCGCCCCGTCACGGGTAAAGCTGCAGCACTAGATGGTTTCTGTTCGAGCAGCAGGCCCTGTTCCAGCTGGAGAAGTCAACAGTCACAGGCACCAACCTCAGGGTTGGCAGCACTCAGTCACAGCGTTGCCAGCCCTGTCGCAGCACCAGCAGCCCAGCCCATGCACAGCCCCCTCTGTGGGGGTCAAGGTAGCAGAGCCTGGCACAGAGGAGTCACTGGCAGGGTGTGAGACAGACAAGGGGGCAAGCCAACCAGGAACAGCGGTGTCTGCAGACCCCATTGCTGCAGGGTGAGGGTCTTGTCCTGGTCACACCGGGGCAGGATCCTCAGGAGCTCAGCTTTGCCTTCAGGCACCTGGGCAGCAGTAAGAGCCCTGTGCATCTCCCCACAGACCCCCAGGGCTGGTCAGCACTGCTGGGCTGCTGTCTGGACTCTGGGACAACTATGCCCACCTTTTTGTCCCCAGAAGCCCATAAATAAAGAGAAGGAATCACAGAATCCCTTGGGGAAGGGGCCTCCAAGACCCTCTAGCTCCAGCCACCCTGCACAGCACCTTCCATGGGAGCAGGGTGCTCAAAGCCCCACTCAGCCCTGAAAGGCAGGAGGTAGAGGCAAGGATGGCCACAAACCACGCCAGCCTCAGACCCCAGGGCTCTCAGGGCCATCGCCTCCCTCGCAACCCCCCTCAGAGCAGAACAGGACAGTCCTACCTGGACCTGCAGCTCCTAAGGGAACAGAGCTCTGCCTGAGCCCAGCTCCCGTGGGACAGGCTTTAAGGGTTCTGTGGGGCTGAGGAGGTCATTATTGGGAGAGGGGCGGCAGCTGCTGTCGGGGAGGGGCTGGGATCACTGTGGTCTGTGCAGATGACCCTGGTGCTGGGGTCTGCGTGCGGTGATGCCCCGTACCCAGCACTGAAGAGCCAGGTGCCACCCTAGGGGTCCCTGCCCTTCAGGGTCAGGGCTGGCTTTGCGGGGGATTTCTAGCTCAAACCTCACTGCAGACTTTGCTTCACGACAGCCCTCCGCGCTGCCCCGCGGCTCCCCGGGTGGGGTAACTGCTGCCTGCTGCTCTAAAGCAGAGCACCGCCTCCTCAAATAGGGCAGCCGCTCCGGCAGCCCTGAATCGGTTTATTTTTTCCCTGCCTTTCAAACTAATTAGAGCTACCTGGCAAAGACGCTCTCGCTGCTCTCAATGAGGGTTCTGAGGGAGGTGAGAGGCAGCGGGTGTCGGGAGCCCAGCTGCCCACCGGCCTGACGCGCCCTGGGGCTCCCCCGGCTCTGAGCAGCCCCCAGCCAGCCTGTCCCACGGCGGTTCTGTGAGTGCCAGCCAGCCGCCCCCTGCATCGCCCTCGCTGTGCTGGCCTGCAGCGGGCACTGACAGGTCAGCGCCCCGGGAAGGCCGCTCGCTGGCCGGTGCAGCACAGCCCGCAGCTCGGACCAGCTCTGCCTTTTGCCTCGCCGAGCCTCCCAGGGACGCGCGGCAGGGCCTGCTCGCTGGCGGAGCGCAAAGCAAGAGCTGCCCCCGTCAGACCCCGAGCTTGCAGGCCTGCCCACCCTGCCCTGGCTCGGGGCCGGTCCTGCGGCCTGAGCTGTCAGATCAGCCCCAGGACTCGCAGGGGCCGCTCGTTCAGCCGCCGCAGACACCGGAGACGCCGCCGGCAGCCGTGGGGCTGCTGGCAGGAGCGGCCCGTGGAGTCACACCCGACAGGCTAGGCTTCCTGCAGACAAGAATCCCTCAGCAAGCTACAGCGAAGGCTGGCGGCAGGAGCCGGTCCCAGGACCCAGCCGTCCCAAGGTCGGGGCAGCACCGACCCCCCGCGGAGGAGGAGGGTTGGCAAAGGGAGGGGGCTCGTGTGCCACGGCCGGCCGGGCGCCGGGCAGCGAGGGACCCGCAGCTCACGGGGGGGCCCTTCAGGGGTCAGCGGGCTGCTCTGTGAAGGCAGCGCGGGTCTGGCCCTGCAGAAACCCAAAGCCTGCTATCGCAGCGAGGGCAGCCCCCGCCACCCCCGGGAGCCTGCAGCCGCACTTCTTGTTTTCACTGGGAAGGCGATGCCCGCCAGAGGAACACGGAACAGCGCACAGGCCTCCGGACCCCCAGGCACGGCCAGCCGAGAGCGAGAGGCCCCGCGTCCCCCCGCCACAGCCCCCACAGAGCCTCCCCGCAGAGCCCCTGCGAGGTTAGGTCACCAGAGCTGCTCTGCATCCGTGTAGCTGCTGTGGGTTTCCCCAACGCAGGGCACACGGGCTGCACCCGCGGCTCCGTGGGCAGGACAGGGCTCTGTCCTGGGTGGCACAGCACAGCTGGGCTCCCGACCGCAGACAGGGGTCTGGGTGCAGATGGGTGCCGTTCGCAGCCTCTCCCCCTTCTGCAGAAGCCCATTTCTAACTATCTGCTCTGCCCGGGGCTGCCAACTCCTGCGCCAACAAGGGACAAGGGGGGTCTCCCGAGGGACTGCTTCCAGCGCCTGCGTCATACGCCAGAGCAAACAAGAGAGCAGCCGTGAGGACACGGGGTCCTGCAGCATCTCTCCCCACACTTCAGGCCTCCAACCCTGCCTGCCCTCAGCCCATCCCCACCCCTGCTGAAGGCCCCGAGCCCCTCTTCTTCCGACACAGAGCCAGCACCGTACCCCCAGGGGGGTGGGAGTTCGCTGGAAAGTTCCTGCTCTCTCTGGAAGCTTCATTAACTCCAGCCTTTGGCAAAGCACCAGCGTAATTACAGCTCCTGGAGCCTGCTCAATGATTAACGGGCTATCGCTGCCGACCGAGCCACCGCAGCCCCAGCTGACCCTTGCTCCGAGCAGGTGGAGCATCGCCTTCCTGTGCTGGGGGTCACGGCGTCTCTGGGGCTGCCCTGGATACCCCACAGACCCCAGCGCTCCTGCTTAAAGTGTGCAGGAGGAAAGAGGAGAGCATCTGCTGCCTGCAGCATCACTCATCTCCTCCTCTGCTGGGAGACACAGGCAGTGCTTTGCTGCTCTGACTTAGGAAGCCCCTCGCTTCACCGCGTGCTCCCCAGAAGCCTGGAAACAGGCTGCAGGGAAGGAGGCTCTGAGGCAGTGAGCCGTCTCTCTGCTGACCAGGCACCCTCAGCTGCTGTGCAGTGAGGGCAGGCAGGAAAAAAGAGCTCTGCTGAGGGGTTTGAGGGGAGCGGGCCCATCGATAGAATCACAGGGGACTGGAAAGGACCTTGAAAGATCACCTGGTCCCATCCCCGAGTCACAGAAACACCGAGGCTGCACACGACACTCGAGGCCGTCCGTGGGTCACCCAGTGCTGCCAGGCCCTGCCACCCCCCAGCCCTCAGAGAGCAGAAGGTGACTTTGTCCATTTCCTCACATCCCAGCAGCAAGGTCTGAGCTCGCTCCAAGCCCCACACGCCGACAGCGCTCAGACCCCAGCGCTGACGCTTCCCACTCTTCTGCCCTGGGTGAACTGTCTTCTCAGCCCACAGACTCCCTTTGCCTTTTCAGCAGCGTTTAGTCAGTCCTCAGGCAGAAGTGGCCCCGTGGCAGAGGCTGTTTGTGCCGATGTCTACAAGCCCAAAGCCACATAACCAGTCTCCGCGTGGCACCCGCTTAGCGGCGACGGCTCAGCCCTCTGCTCCCCGGGTGCTGCGTGGGGAGGGGAGCCCAGGACACGGCAGGAGGCAACAATTCACAGCTGAGGAAGAGCTTCTCATCCACACGTTTCAAGCTGACAGCAGTGAGGGAGCTCACTACTGCTGGCTGCAGCTCCAGGGTGAGAGCTTGCCCCATGGGCTCGGGTGCCAGTGGGTGCCAGCAAGGCGCCACCCCACCGGCTGGGAGATGTGCCCAGCCCCTCTCACCTGGCAGCAGTCACTGGGATCCCCTTGCACTGCCCTGCAAGGTGCCAGAACTAGCTCCATATGGAGGTAATTTTACATCCCAGCTGTTAGGCCAGGACACAGAAAAGCATCTCCTCCGGCACAGCAGGGCCCCCCCTGAATAACCCCCAGACCCCCTGCCCAAACCTCGCAGCTGTGCGGCTGCTCAACAACGTCAGAAGCACAGACCTGGGTGTCCCCACCTTCTCCCCAACAGCAAAGACATCTGAGTGAAGATGGTAACTCTGGTTTCTAAGGTCCCACCTGTCTCACAGCAAACCGACCCCTCTGGGCTTTACATCCACAGGTGACTTCTCTGACTCAGTTTCCCTAAGCATCTTCATTGTTAAAAACACTGCTGCTCTCTGCCCAGCTCCTCTCGGCCAACAGCCCTGGACCACTCACCACGTCCCAGCATTTGCTTGCCCTTTCCAAGGCAGGGCTGCCCTCTCTGTCAGGGCTCCCTTGGAGCTGGCAAGCCAAGGAGGATGGGCTGCTCTGCCCACAGCTCTAAAGGTCAAGGCATGTTTATCCAAGCGCCTCTTTTCGCCGTGTGTGCCTTCTTCCCTACCTCTGAAACCTCTCCGGCCTTTGCTCTCGATGTCGGAGGCGCAGCACAGTGTGTTCACAACCCCAAGGCCGGGGTGGCAGCCCTGGCAGCTCACCTGGTGCCTCTCGCTGCAGAGGGGCTCCTTGCCCCTGCCCCCCATGCCCATCTTCTTCCTTCTGATAGAGGGGCTGTGGTCTTTGCAGACCAAGAACTGCTGCAGAGAGGGACAAACAGTTAAACATCCCAGTGGAGCTCAGTCCTTCTGACTCACCGACCGCAGCAGCCGATGCTGTGAGCCATGGAGAAGCCACCAGCGAGTGGCTGCCTGAGTGACAAGCCGAGGACCCTTTGCAGGCACAGGCAGTCGGTGACCTGGTGCCTCCCCGGGCTCTGTGGCAGATCCGCTCTGTCTCAGGCAGGGTCCAGTGCCTCCCCACGCATTTCAACTCGACAGACTGCCACGATGTTTACGCAGGCGTGAGAGAGCCGACTGATGCCAGAGAGAGGCAGCACTGCTGCACCGGCCTCTGACGGGTACTGGGAGAGCACCTGCAGGAAGGACCCACCTGGTGATGCTGTCTGACTGACCCCCTAGCTGGCCATCTCTGCCTTCCCGGCTCCCCAGGAGATGGGGAGCAGGGGTTCTCCCAGCGCCCCCCTCCATGTGCTGGGGGCATCTGCCTGCAGAGAAGGGGGCAGACACCCAGAAAGGGGAAAGGCCGATGAGTGAGGGGCACAGCACGGCGCCTGGCTCCTCCTCCAGGGCACAGTAAACCCCTCCAGACTCCCTGCTCTCTTTGCCCCAGCGTTTCCCGAGTGAAAGCAGCCAGGCCCACGCAAAGGTCCCCGAGGGAAGGCAGGGAAGCCTGGGGGTCACCTCGCCCCACAGACAGCGGCCGTGTGCCTGCAGTCAGCGACTCGGGCAGCGGCAGAGCATGGTGGGGCTGGTGAGCTGGAGGTGCCCGTGTTCCCCTCAGGACCCCCAGACCCCGGAATGGCTGGGAAGTGCCTCGCGGGGGCTGCTCGGCTCGGAGCACAGACCCGCACAGGATGGGGCAAACCCGGCCGTCTCGGCAACGCTTCAGCTTGGAGAGACCGGGACCCGCACGATCCTGCGCCGACAGAACCTAAACACGAGGGTAGCAGCGGGGTTTTCCGCATCCCCCCCGCCTGCTGTTCCCGCATCCGCCAGGAGATGGGACCGTGCAGCGCGGAGCGGGGCCGCCGGCTCTGCCGCGGGGACCCCGCACCCGGGGCTGTGCGCAACAGCCTCCGCGACCCCCGGCCGGCAGCCCAGGGCTTTTGTTGCAGGGTTTGAAGAGCAGGGGCCGTCGGTCGCTGCCCATTCCCCATGGGGTCCAGCAGCCTGGGGGGGCACTGCGGGTGCCAGGAGACCCGCGGCCAGCACCTCGGGTTTCTTAAGAGCCCACTGGGCATCACTAAACAGCTCTTGCCTACCAGCACAGAAGGGTCACAGACTGCAGCAGCCCAGGAGCTGCCCCGTGCTGGGCCCAGCATCACTGTCCCCCCCCCACCCCAGGGGTCCCTG
>VZRI01004176.1:214078-248096 GCA_013397515.1 Upupa epops | reverse complement strand
CCAGCCCTGCTCCCATCCGCCGCGCCACTTGGACTGGCTGAGCTCAGCTGCGGATCCGATCAGCTGCACTGACACGGCTGCAGCGTGGCCGGCCCGAAGCCAGGGCTGCTGGGCACACGGGTAACCCTGCAAGTGAAACACAGACTCCAGGGCAGCACAGGGGCTGCTTCTGCTGCACAGCAGCCGGCAGGGAACAACAGAACCCAGCCGGAGACCTCCACCCGCAGCCGCAACCAGCGGCCAGGCAACTGCTGGGCACAGCTCGCAGTCCTCCTGTGAATTTCTAGCAGGAAGTGTATTAGCAAACTGAAATCCCTTCTTTGGCACCTCCTGCTTCTGTGTCTCTACCTTCCCGGTGTATTTTTAGAGCAGGAGGTACTGCTGCCCAGAATCCCATAAACAGGATTTATAGCAGCTCGTAGTCAGGGTATTAATGCACCAGACTGCAGCAAAATTAACACAGGCTTTGTCTGCCCGGGCTCCATTCACTGCTGCCCACTGGGGCGGCAGGAGAACCAGCCCAGGAGCAGGGACACCCAGCCTTCTCCCGCCTGCGAGCCCAGGGGGTGCTCTGAGCCTCAAGTTCTCTTTGATTCAGTTGGAAAAACGAGCCGAGTGATGGACCACCTTCCACAACCACCTTCAGTGCTCGGGAGCATCCTCACCGCCGGCCCAAGTGCCCTTCTGTTCCCCCAACCACAGGGCTTTGCCCTGACCCAGGGACCTGGCCCCCCTACCCTTGAACTCCTCCCTTGCTGCCCCAGGGTCACATCCCCGGAGACTACCAAGTAGAGTGGCAGCCCTGGGGACAGTCCCCGGTCCCTGTGCCCGGGCTAAGCCCTGCAGAGGGTACAAGGTCACACCAGCATGGCTCCAAAGCACTCCCCCTGCACAGGCACTCACCCAGAGCTCGCAGCAGGGAGAGATGCCAGGGTGTCTAAGGATCCCAGGCTCACTGCAGTGGGGCATCCCTTGTCCTCTGCATCACTGCCCTGTCCACACGCAGCTGCACTGGCACCCAACCCACTGCAACTGGGTGGGAGAGATGGAGCCAGAGTACTCGCTGTCTGTGGGGAGCACTGCAGAGTGTGGGGCTGGGGCAGTCTACAGCTGCCCTGGCAGGAACCAGGGTCCCCGGTGCGTTTTCTGAGCACAAAGCAGTCCTCAGACCTCAGACTGCCTCTTGCAGTTTGCTGCTAACACAGCAGAACCCTCCCCTAGGTTTCACTGGGGACCAGCACTGCCCAAACCCAGCGAGGAACTTACACCCAGCACTGGCAGAGGGAGCAGAGCAGAAACACAAGGGGTAACCAGAGAGTCCCCACAGGAAACACAAAGCTTCTGTGGCAGCTTTACCCCCTTCTCACTCAGCCCTGGGGAAAAACAAGGGCAGACAGGTTATCTGCCAGTCTGACAGGGCCATCCTGGCAGCCAGGCACCTGGTCCCTTCACAAAACCCACGGGCGAAGGTGCTGCTGCTAAATTTACCAACAAACCTCAGAAATCCAGGGAGCTGGGGGATCTCCATCGGCCTGCCGGGTCCCCACACCCTCCCGAGCTGGGAAGGGTCCCCAGCCACGCTCAAGGCGAGGGCTGGCCACTGTCAACAACAACTCCAAGCCCCGCTCTGCCCTTGAGAAGGTTTTATCCAGCAGCGGTTGTTCCACAGCCGGGCAGAGCCACGCCTGTGCCAAGGGCTGCTCACAAGGTGGGCGCTGAGCAGGGGGCAGCTGGGCACCCCCCACTCGCTGGGAAACCAGCCAGACCCTCTGATCCAGCACATTTTGGGTTTCCCTCTGGTGGGGAGGATGTGCTGAGAGCAGCACTTTGGCCACAGGGCTGCTGCTCTCAGGCTGAGGGCGCAAGGCCAGCACTGCAGCAGGGCAGCTGTGGCACTGCCATGCTGCAGGGGGAGAGGCCCTGTGCAGCACCGGGTCACTTTAACCATAAACCCGGTTCTAAAGCCAGGCTGAAGCCTGCTTCAAGCGCTGCCCCAGGCCAGCCCAGCAGAGCTAAACGTGGATGAGCCCCCACGGGACCCACCTCCGAGGCTTTGCAGCTTGGACTCTGACTCACGGATAAGAGGATGAGGGATGTGCTGTGGAGCTGTGCTCATCTGCCTGCAGTGACGGTCACAGCCATACGTCAGCACTGACACAAGGGTGGCACAGTGCCCAGGACGGGCTTTGTGAGTCACTGACCTCCTCCCCAGCAGCTTGCATCGGGTAGAGCAGCTCTCGGGGCCGTTTCCCTGTGCAGAGCCCGGCACGGTGCTCACTGACACATCCCAGGGCGGGAGAGCCAGTGGGACGACGGACAGGGTGCAAAGGAGACCCAGCTTGTCCTCAGAAGAGCTGGCACTGACTGGTACCATCAAGACCCTTTCTGAAACCGCAGAAAACAGAAGTGTTTATGAGGTCAGGCCAGTCTCCCAGGGGCAAACCAGCAGGCTGGAAGCCAAGGGTAATGAAGACATCAACAAACACTGCCCAGCACCTCTACCAAAGCCTGACAGGGCAGGACCCAGCACCCTGCCTATTTGCTCTCCTATTTTTAGGACACGCTTCAGTTTTAAGCCAGTTTTATTAAGACCTGAGTACAGCCATTGTGCGGCAGTTCAGCGTGGTAGCGAGTGAGCCAGACAGAGGAAAGCCAGTTACAGACCTTCTCCAGGCCATAAATTCCCTACGGAGGGGTTGAAGCGTCTCACCTCGCGCTCAGAACACTCGCACACTTCATAACTTGGGCCTGGTCTGGTAAGGGGTGGCCCCAAGTACCAGCGCTCCCCTGAGCCCCGTCACCGAGAGCCCCGCTGCCTCTGGAACGGAGCCGGGCTGCACAATGTCTCCCTCACAGCCCTGAAGCGCTTACCAGGGCTTACAAGTTCACCGCCTGCTCCCTCCAAGAGCTGCAGCGCCCATGCCAGACCTGCGGGAGGGCACCTGGAGCACCCACCTCCCCGGGCAGCTGGAAAGCGTCCCACCCCAGCGCCGGCTCTTTGCTCTGGGCACGCTCTCCCCCTTCAGCTTCGCCCCACACAAGCCTTGCTGTGTGCTCCATCACAGGTTTCCCGCTCGGCTTCTCCCTCTTTCTCCCCCTCTCCTGTCTCCCCGGTCCCTCTCAGCTCTTTTCTTAGCAGGGACCCAAAAGGCATTGACTGGTGCTTCCAATCGTCATTTATTAGAGCTGGCACAGCAAGGAAGCCAGGAACCCCCTGCACACAGACCTCCCCCTTAGCTCTCCTCCAGGTCAGCCCGACAGTGCCCAGTGGATAACCTAAGCCCTGAAGAGGACAGTGCTGGAAACACCTAGAGCACACGGGGCGGGCAGGAGATGCCCATGGCAGGGCACAGGGGATGCGGGGGGCACAGGGGACACGGGGACCACAGGGACTGTGCAGGCTGGCCCCTACCTGTCGGGGCTGATGCCCCCAGCGTGCCCATGGTCCCTAGCAACGCCATGCAGTGCCGTGCTCAGGCAAGCAGGGGCCTGGCTCTCCCCACCCGACTGGTTTGCAACCAGCATGACAAGTTGCACAAAAGTCTCCTGCAAGTGAGATCACCTGGCAGCCCCTGGATAGACAGCGAGAGGCGTCTGATGCTCCTCCTCCCCGTTCTCGACTGCTGTCGTGGTGCTGGAACCCAGAAGAGACAGGAGGATCGCAGCAAAACGGTGCCCAGACCAACCACCCTCCGTGCCCTGTTTGCCGGATGACCAGAGCCGAGGGCCTGCAGCCACCTCTTCGTAGGGAGGGTCTTGGGTCGGGGGCTTCAGCAGACCCCCGGTTACCACAATTTCAGCCTGGCACATGGGCCACAGCAGGCACCAGTCCACACAGCCCAGGCCCCACTGGCAGCATTCACTGGAGAACTAGAGAGCTGCTCCCCAGGGCCTTGATGAGGAGCCTTCCCTCGCTGTCTCGCACCAGACACTGCGGTTCTCGGGGAGGGACTGCAGCTGGAGAAGCAGCACCTCACGCCAAACTAAACCCCGAGTCAAACCCGGCTGGGGGGCAAGGAGCACCCATTCTTCACACAAAGGTCTCTCTGGCCTGTGCAGCCGGCTAATGGAGCTGGGAATCGAGCGCCTTTCCTGACCCTGACCCCCAGAGCATCTCCTGCCCCCTGCACCCCGGCCCCCCAGCGTGGCAGCACCCAAACTCTCCTCTTCCCAGCAAGCGTGACTCATCCCGACCTGCATTCCTCCGTCTCCTCCAGTGAATTCCCCAGGGAGACCTGCCCTGCCCTGCCCTACCGTTCTCACTCCTGTCCCTACCCACCGGAGCGCGATGCTCGGGGACAGTGCAGCCTGGCACCGGGGCTCTGCCCTCGCTGCCCCGTGGCGCATGGGGGCTTCATCGCCATCACACGCAGGGACCTCACAGGTGCAACCCCCTCAGCGAGACCTGCCCACCCCCAGGTCCTCCGCAGGGGACAGCGGGCAGGGCTGAGTCACTGGAGGGGCCACTGCTGGAGGAGGAAAGACCCCCTGAGCGACGCCTGGCTCCAGCAGTCCTGCAGAAAACTGCAGCCCCATCCTGCTGCCATCAAATCCACCACAAATTGCTGCCCCTGCAAACTAGCCACAGCCAGACACTCGGGTATTATCTTCCTCTGCAAAAGCTCGGAGAGCCCCAAGTCTGTAACCACCAGCACACGCGCAACACGGCTCTTCCCTCAGATAGTGACTGCCACTGCGGGCACTGTGCCCCCTGCCAGGGCTCTGCAGGACAGCCTTCACACACGGGACCCGGGCAGGCCCATAGGCAGGTGCCCGGGCTGTTACTGTCCCTCTCAGACCACAGTTTCTCCCCTCTGGCTGCTGCAGAGAACCAGGGCGGGACCCCTAGACCAGTCCCTTTCCACAGCAGAGCCAGTTTCTCCCCCAGCTACAATGCCCACGGTGGCACCAGCTAAGGCCACGGCCACACAAGTTGTCAGGATCTCACGCCCAGGTGTGACAGGGCCAGCAGGACCTGCTGCTCTGCCCCAGCTCCACAGCAGCGTATCAGCTGGGCACCGGGAGAGGAGGGAACGTGGGCATTCCTTCTCTCGCTGCCAAGCATAGAGCACTCCCCCCCGCCCCCAGCGCCAGACTGGCATGTCGTGTGCTCAGGCGTGCCCAAGAGCACTTTCCATCCCCGGGCTCCCAGGGCTGAGTGAGACGAAGCCCTGCCAGGGCAGCAAACAGGATGTGGAGACCCGAAGTCACTGGAGTTACGAAAGGTTTGGTGGCCTGGAGGAATGACTCAGGCTCCTGCGTCCGTGGGGCAGGCCTCTGCAGTGAGTCACCGCTCGGACCCGGTGACCGGGGAGCCTCTCTGTGCTTCGTGCTCCAGCTTTTGGAACTTCACCCCTGAGCGGATCACCTAGGGAGCCCCCTCGCTCCTCTGCCGGTTGCGATCATCTCTAGCTGGTTTGAGCAAGCAGAAGGCTCGGGGTCTCCTTGTCCTCTGTCCCGAGGCACCATCTGTGGCCCTGGCTGGGATGCCGCTGGGAGCACCGGCCGGGCAGGGATGGCTCCCGCTGCCGGACGTCACACATTTCCTCCGGGCGTTGTGCTCCCTCTTCATTGCGGATCCCTGCAAAACACAAACAGGGATGCTGGGAGGGAAGGAAGCGGGAGGCAGCGCGGGCGAGTGCAGGGACGGAGAAACATTCACCAAAGATGCTGGCACTGCAAGAGTCGGCCGCAGGGACACCAGGGACCAGGGGAGGGGCAGCGCTCGCCAGCCGGCGGTGCCACTGCTCCCGCCGCCCAGCAGGCCCAGCCGTGCTCCAGGGGTACTTCTCCTCGCCGGTCACTCCTCAGGGCTCAGGGGAGGGACGGGGCTCCTTGCTGCAGGATGTCTGATCTCTGGTCACCCCTGCTAGTGCAAGCCAGGCAAGCCTGCCTGCTCCCAAGTAAAACCCCCTGCCCCAAGGCCCACAGTGCCCACCCTTGTAGCTCCGTCCCCCAAGCTCTGTGCCCTGGGCTGTCCCGCACACCCTCTGGTTCCCAACACGAAGTCACCTACAGTTTGTCGAGGACTTTCCCTCGCTGCCCTGAGTGCCACTTTGAACCTCCACCACCGCCTCTGCTGCCTTCGCCGCTGCTTTGTCCCCGAGCAAAGCCGAGCGCCGAGGCGGCTGCTTCACGGCGGATCCAGGCAAGGGCCAGGGCCAGCCCGGTCCCCTTCGTCCCCGCAAATGGCAGCGGCGACTGCGAGCTCCTCCCGGGGACTGCGGCCGAGTTAAGGGAGCATCGGGGACGCAGGGCCCCCCGGGTTTCCCCATCCTTGGGTGGCTGGGATTTGCAAAACCAGTTCTGCCTGGGAGCAGCAGGCTCGCGGGTGCCAGCAGCAAGGAGGGCAGCGCGGGGCTGCCGAACACACACGTCCTGCTCATCACACATGCCCTGTGATCTCTGTTTTGGTGAGAGGAGGCTGTGCCAGCACAGGTGCTGTTTACACAACAGAGAGGGAGGGGAGTGAGGGAAGGTCTCCACTGTCAGCCAGTCCCTGCTGCAGACAAAGCAGCCCTTTCTGTGCCCAGCGCCTGGCACAGCGCACCGAGGCGGCAGCGGCTGTTCCTGGTCGGGCTGGTTCCCGAGCCGGCGTGCCAGCCGGCCCCATTTTCCATGACCCCACCCTACGGAGGGCTCCCACCCGTCGGGCCTGTCCGCACGAACACCCCACCCGTCGGGCTGCCCAGGCCGCGCAGCCTCAGCGAGGATTCCCGTGCCACTCGGGCACGGTGCCCCCGTTCCGAGATCGGCTGCGCTCCCCCTGAACGGTGGTTTGCTATTTCCTCCCGGCAGGGCTTGCGCAACGGCCCTGGCTCTCTGCGCCATCCAAGCCCTCCCTCGTGCTCCCAGCCCTTGGCACGGGGCACCGCTCCTGCTGTGCCAGGAGCGCCTGGTGTCCCTGTGCTGGAGCTGCTCCTGCAGAGCAGGGCACCTCAGTGCCATCCCCAGCACAAGGTCCTGCCTGGTGTCCTGTGCCAGGAGGCAGAAAGCACTGGACAGAACCCACAGAGCCCCTGCACCTGCATTTCCCCCGGACACCAGCCCCCAGATCCCTGCCCACGGGGTTTCGCACCTCCTGGTGGTTAAAAACAGCCCGAGATTGTGTGCCAGGGCCTGCGTGGTCCCCGCAGCTCACCCTGCGGCGGTGGGTCCCGACCAGCCCGGGCAACTCCATCCCCAGAGCCTGTGCTGCCTCCCGCAAGCCCCTGCCTAGTGCTGGCACAAGAGAACGACCGAGGGCGCTGCCAGCGGCCGCGCAGGTGGTCCTAGCGGGTGTTCAGTGCTCAGAGCAGCCTGGAAAGGAGCTTGGTCGGGGCGGGTAAGAGGCGCTGAGACGGAGACCTAACCCTCGGCAGCCCTACGCGCACAGAGCTCTGCTCTCTGCAGCTGGTTGGTGCTGGGCGCTGCGGCGTGTGACGGCCCCACGCAGCGTAGGGAGCCCGGGGGTTACGGTTAGGCCTGGGTTTTCATCGCTCGCTTCAATCTCTCCTTGTTTCGTTGGGGTTTGGCCGCCGCTCTGACACCAGCGCCAGGCAAAACCACACCACGAGTTCTCGAAACCCCCATCCCCAGCTGCTGGCGACCACGCGAGCGCAGGCACAGGCACGCTGGCACTACGTATACCTCCGGTAAACAAGGCCGGGGATTGCTTAAGGAAACGAAATGGAAAGAGAGCGCCAGGACAGGGACCTGACCGCAGGGCTCGGGAAGGCTGGCGTGTTCCCGCTGCCCCTGCCAGCCCACGCGGACGGGGACCTTGTCCTGGCGTCCGGGGACAGCAGGGACTCGGGCGGTGCAGCCAGCGCCAAGCACCTGCCCGGTGCAGGCTGAGGAGGGCGACTCCGGCGCCAAGCGGGAGCTGTGGCCGTGCCCTGCAGACCGCGCGGGAGAAGAGACAGAGGGCAGGTGTGGGCTGCGGGGTTGCTGCTGTGTGACCGCCCGGCGCCCCGGGGCTGGAACCAGCCCTCGGCAGGGACCAGAGGGAGGATCTTTGGGCCTGTTTGGCCAGAGCCGCAGAACAAAGGTTTATTCAGAGAGGAAAACAGAGCCCAGCTCTGTGCCACCTCAGCTCTGAGCAGCCCTACGGGCATGAGGTAGAACTAATCCCGCCGAGACTTCCAGGCTCAAGGAATACACAGCGCACGCTCTCAGCCATGGGCTTCCCTCAGCTCCTGTGCCCGAACGCCTTGGCACTTCAGGGGTTTGACCCCAGTTTCGTGGGATGACACTCCCCAGACTCCCCAAAACACCAGCAGCAGCACCCACCCGGATCGCTCTGCTCCCCAGGAGCAGCGGGGTCCCGACTGAGCGCAGAGCGAGGCGTTCCTACTACCTCAGACCGCTGGCAGACGGCTTGGCTCGAGGTGCAGGGTTAACCCCCGAGCCTCGGGCCCAGGGAAGGGGCTGCACTGATCTACGGGTTCCTTCCTGTCGCTTTGCTAATTTGAGCTCCCTTGTCCTGAGACATCAAAGCAGAACCTCCAGAGGGGAACTTCCTAACCAGCAAAGAGAAGAGGAAACCACTCGGTTACTGGGAAGGACGTCGGCAAACCAAAGGGAAACGTTCCATCCTCCCTTTCTGGCTGCGGAAAACAGCTTCAAAGAGAAAGTCCCCTAAATCTCTCTCTACTGCAAAGAAGCGGCGCTTTGGGACCCTTCCCTGCGGCTGACCCGCGATTCGTTCCCACAAACGGGAACGTCGGTGAGGCGAGGCGAGCTGGATCACCTCCGCTCCACAGTTACCTTCTCGGCAGGAAGAAGAGGGAGGAAGCAGGGAGAAACAAAGCAGAGCGCAGGGTCAACCCTTGCGTTAGAGCCCCTGAACGCCAAGGCAGACCTGACTCTACGTGGCTCGAGACCATGATGTCTACTCCCGAGCTCCAAAGACGTCCAAGCAGAAGCCCCTGGGATCCCACGGCGGGACCCACACGTGGGGCACAGCAAGCACCCGGCCAGGAGGTCTCCTGTGGCAACCACAGCTCCTCGACAGCGATGGACGCGTCTCAGCATCCCACATATTCCTGCAACAGCCAGACACTCAAACGGGAGGGCTACCCCCGTCAGCCTGGTTTAACCTTCTCGTAAGAAGGCACTAGAACCTTCCTGAAGTTCCCACACAGCAGCGTGCTGTTCATTACGGAGAGGCGACGCTTTACAGCGAGGTCGTCCCTGCGGCTTTTGAGGGGCTGGAATCCCGAGCTTGCCCTGTGGCTCCGGCTGAGCTGGCCCCCGCTCCCCACGGCAGGGCCAGGGCAAGTCACGCGTTGCCCAGTGACTCACAGCGAAAACTGGTCCCGGCGAGGGCTGGCTGAGACAAGAGCCGCACAAGACACCCTGCAAACCGGAGTCACGGCAGGACACTCCCAGCCCAGAGCCGGCAGCGCGGGGAAGCCCAGGGCCAAAAGCAGCTGGGACTTGCCAGGCGTCCCCTGCGTGACTGTCACCCCCTCACGGGGCTGGTGCTAAGGAAACCCCAGAAGCCAAGGAGCTGCCAGGGCTGGGATGCCCTTTCATACGGCCTCCTTGTGACTGCCATGGCTAAGAGCAAAAGCCCAGCCTGTGCTGACCAACCCTTCCCCACAGGGTCTCATGAAGGGGCTCCCGGGCCATCTTCTGCCCTGGGCATTGGAGAATGGTTGCGGGAGAGCGCGGGGGAATGCAATCACAGAATGGTTTGTGTTTAAAGACCACCTGGTGCCAGCCCCCTGCCATGGGCAGCGACACCTCCCACCAGGCCAGGGTGCCCAGAGCCCCATCCAGCCTGGCCTTGGGCACTGCCAGGGGTGGAGCAATCACAGCCTCCCTGGGCAGCCTGTGCCAGGGCCTCAGCACCCTCTTCTCCTAAAAAGGAGAAGGGAAACCCCCTCGTGCATCCCCCAGAGACGCCTAGAGGATGGGTCCCCTTCCGCACCTGCAGCCCATCCTCATGCTCTGCCCCAGCTAACAGCTGCTGGGAAACAGGAGGCCAATCTGCTAGGGATCACCCGAGCAGCTCTGAACCAACTTCCCGGCATCAGGAACAGCTGCAGCAGCTGCTGGAGCAGCCGGGCCGGCCGTGGCTCAGCATCACTGCCACTCAGCAAGAAAAGGCAGTGCCTCTCCCGAAAGGCAGGGGAAAAGGCTGGGGACACTGCAGAGCAGCGGCGCAGAGCCTGCAGCCTTGCTTGCTGGGGGCAGGGGAAGCAGTTCTGCAGCTGCAGGGCTCCCCTGCAACAAGCACGTCTCTCCCCGCTGGGACACCCTGCTTGGCCGGGCGGTAGCGAGAGAAGCAGCAGCACCTCGGCCCAGAAACACGGGCTGGCTGTGGTTTCAGCTCAGCCTCCTCTCCTCACGGGCAGGTCGCCGCGTCGCGGGCCTTTGGCCGTGGTCTCCTGCACCCAGGCTGGGGGTTTCTGTAGCTGCAGAGGGGGTGGGAAGGGCTGCAGACGAGAACAGGGGCAGGTAACAAGAACAGTGACTTCACTAGAAGGGTAATTCACCCTCTTCTCCTCTGTGGGGAGAGCACCCTTTAGCCCCCACCTGCTTCCTGACGAAGCGAAAACACCAGTGCCCGGCTCGGGAGGAGAGGAGGAGGCTGTTCCCTGCGGTGGCTGCAGAGGCTGCAGCGCAGCGGCTCCCAGCTGGCAAACACTGCGGAGGTGAGCGGCCAGAAATAGCCACGGGGCTATTTTTATCCTTTCTCTCATTCACTCAGCTCCAAAAGCAGCCTCCCGGCTATTTCCTCTGGACTTTAACGGGTGCCCCCACCAAGGGTGGGCTGCCTCTTCCAAGACAGCCCCTGATCTCAGCTGTCGGAAGGAGAGGAGCTGACCCACCGGCCCCGTTCACTGCCCTTAAATAATCCCCAACGAGCAACAATCAGCAGGCTGTGCTGAAGCGAAGCTGCCTCTCCCCCGGAGCCCGGTCTCATCTTTCCCAGGGTGAGGAATTAAATCCGTAACTCCAACGCAGCCTCACTACAGCAGGGCTCGCATCCTCTGCTCTGCAGCAAGAGGAGGATCGCCTGCATCTCCCCAGGCTCTCAGCTGTGCCAGTGCTTTGCTGTTCTGCTCTTCTTCCCTCCTCCTGCAGCCCTCACTGTCCAGGCTCAGCCTCTGGGTGGTAACACCGAGGTGCTGGTGCCAGCAGTGGAGACAAAGGGGGCAGCTGCAGGCCCTTTGTCCTCTCCAGATGCTGACAGGCTGGCAAGGGTTGACCCAGCAAGCTGCTGCGGTGCCGGTGCTGCCGTGGCAGTGGGAGTCTCCTCCCCTGGGACTGGGGGGTCTGCAAACTTTGCACTGGGGGGCCTTTCCCTCTGTTTATCGCCAGCACAGTGGATGAATCCCAAGGAAAGCCAACACTCCGGCCTCCCACCCCAGCGCTGCGGAGCACTGGGGCTCCCCTGGCTCTTGCTGCTAGAAAAAGCCCCTTGCGATGCCCTTTGCAAGTCTGTCCTTGCGACTGCCGCGTGCTCGCTCACACTGTGCTCACCCTCCCAGCAGCTGGGAAATGCGGGAGCTCAGGCTGCAAGGGAAACCTGCACCGCTGATCCCTGTGCTCCAAGCAAGAGCCACCTGCAAGGAGCCCAGCAAAAGCCACGATCCTCAGCTTCCCCTCAAGCTCTCCGTGCTCGGCCGGCCCGGCAGACCTGCAGTGCTCAGAAATAGCTGTGGCTGCTGCTGAAAATAAACCCCAGGGCACACTCGGGCACCGCCAACTAAATACAGCACCCGGCAGCAGGCACGGCGGAGACGGCACGGGTAAACCCGGAGACAGACCCGAGCTACCAGTAAACACCCAGGAAAACAGAAGGCCCTGCTTTCCCAGCTCCCACAGACTATTTCCACACAGGCACTACTGTGTGAGAGGATGTTCAGCTGCCTCCCGCACGGAGCTCCAGGGCAGCCAGGTCCACCCTCTGCAGCCACACTGCCCTCAGCCCATGGCTTCGCCTTTGCTGCCAGGGAAAGAGCCACAGAACCATGGAATGGCTGAGGCTGGAAGGGGCCTCAGAGCTCTCCCGGTCCCTACACCCTGCCTGGGAGGTCCCCATGTGTCTCACGGGCTCAGAGTGCCTCCACCATCCCCCTGCCACTGCTTTGGGAGGTAACGCACGGGGCTGGAGATGCCGCGGAGCAGACACGGGCCAGTGTCACATGCATACCCACAGCACCACGCACACGGTGGCTCAGGCGTGCCCCGTGCCCCCTGGTTGTGCCCCATCACTCCTCATCAGCCAGAAGCAGGGGAGCCCCTGAGAGCTGAAAGGATCAAAGTATTGTCCACCTCTGCCCCAGCACCGAGCAGCAGCAGCTCCCTCCCTGCAGAAACCCCCTCAGAGGAAGGAGAGCAGTGCACGGCTTTGGAGGATGAGGCCTCCCACCACCCTCCTGCCAAGCTGGCAGCCGGGTGCTTCCAGAGCTGGCTGAGCAGGACTTTTCCCTGCACTTCCACAGGAATGTTTGTGACCTGGGGCAGAACACTGCAGCCCAGGACCGACAGAGGACCTCCTCAGAGGAGGTCAGCAAGCCTGGAGCACGGGCAGGGGGCTTGGCTGGGGGCTGTGCTCCTGGGGCTGCCAAGCCTCACCCCAAACACCTGCTCCTTCCACAGGGGTTGCAGGCAGGGTGGACTAACAGTGCCGACAGCCAGCCAGGGGCTCAAACAGCCCGGCCATCAACCTCCTCTGCCCTCAACCACCCAGCTTTCACCCTGTCAGCACTCTTCATCCTTCCCTGCGCTCAGTTCCTGGACAGACGAGACCTCCACGTCCAACGGAAAAAAACAGCAGGTGAAAAGGACATCAGAAAACAACACCCCAGCCCTCGAGTCCTGGCAAAGGAGGCACGGGCCCACTGCCCTGCCAACCTGCCAACCACCCTGCCCTGCCAGTGGGCACGCCAGGGCCAGCACCGTTCTCCCCTCCACGGCTCACCGGGGGGGTTCCCCTCCTGCCTGTCCCACCCTTTGTCTATTTACTGGCCACATGAGTCAGCCCAGAGCACACAGCACTGCAGACAGCCCAGAGAAGAGGTCAGGCAAATAAACACAAGCAGGCGAACACTTCCTATGCCAAGAGCCCATTTAACCTGCGGGAGGGTAAATCCGGGGCTGGGACCACCCTGGGGGCTGCAGCATGGACGGGCGAGGGGAGCCTGGGTGCCAGCGCCGCTGCTTAAGCCTAAGAAACGGGCTGCTCGGTGCTGACACAGAGTACCTGCAGGTACCAGGGCTCCACCACCACATCTTACTGCACACATCGCCTGCCAGGCTGGGCTCGAGCACAGACCAGCCCTCACGCGCAGCCGGAGCTCCAGGAGCCTCTCCTTGCTGACTCAGCACACCAAGCAGAGTGCGGCTCCCCTCCCGGAGACACCCAGCAGAGACCCCGCTCCCTGGGCTGCAGCCCAAAGCACAGGCACAGTCCTTGAGAGTCAGACCTTGTGCATAAAGCGTTCTGGGTGCTGCTCTAGGAAAGCCCTTCGCACACCTGACTCATCAGTGCATCCACGTCAGACACAGCCAGGGTTAGCCGCGGACAACCCCCGCCTTCGGCCGCGACCCCCCCGTCTGCGCTGGACGGGTATCTGCTGCGTGAACGCAGCAGCACGGGCTGACCGTGCAAACAGACTGCAGCCTGGACACCAGAATCCACCGAGGGTGGCTCCAGCACGGCCAGCAGCCCCTCCTTCAGCATTAGCCGCATGAGGGAGGGCGAGGGTTTGGGCTGGGGGCTGACCCCTGCACTGCCAAACGCCTGCATGAGGGCACGTCGAGCCAGGAACCACCTTCAGCAGGTGGGGAACCTCAGGCTGACATGTGCAGGGCTTGGGTGAGAAGTGGCCTGGCCCAGGCACTGCCAGCTTCCCCCTAGCTTTGCCCCGTAGGTGCGAACAGCCGGCAGAAGCAAAGCTGCAGGAGCGGCGAGTCCGGCCTGCCCGCACGCAGGCAGCGCCGAAGCTCTGTGCTCAGCAGGTTTTGCCTGCTGGGAGCATCCGCAGCGCTTTAAAAGAAGCCCTGCTCACAGAAGAGGCGCCTTTGCACAGCCCGAACCCTGCAGCACGTCGGCGTGGTGGCTCTTTAACACCCGGGGAGCAGCAGCAGCGCCCCGTCTCAGGAGCCCTCCCTCAGTGGGCAGCAGCACAGGCTCTCCCGTGGGGGGAAATGTCGACTCCTGTGCTGCAGAAATATTCAGCCCTTCAGGCCAGCAAACCCCAGAGCCAAGCTGGAAATCCCCTAGGCTGCAGACCTTTGTCCCCCAGTGGCGGCCACGATGGCTCGGGTTGGGGTCCCCCCCAACACCCAGGTGCAGTTGCCCAGTATCCGCAGTCTTCAGCCCAAACCACCACTACCCCAAAGCAGGCAGCTCCGGCTGGGCTCCCACAGCATCCCACAGCCACCTGCCCCCGGACCCACAGCCTGGGGGTGTCTGCTGCAGACCCCAGCATGCACCCTCCCACCCAGACTGGGCTGTTCCCTGAGCACCGCTCCACTTCCACCGGCCGAACACCCCTGCCCATCCGTCACTTGCTCGGCCTCACTGCACCAGGGTGAGCTCTGGCAGTGCTCCACGAGGTTAAATCCCGAGGACCTCTGCTCCCTATCAGGGTGAGGTTTGATTGCCTTGGGAGGGGTGAGCTCCCAGGCGGATCCCAGGGCTGCACCCCAGTGTGACTCAGCAGAGCCTCCTCACCCCGCTGCCAGGCTGCAGAACCGAGCACCACTGTGGCCACTCTGTCCTCACAAGTGGCCCCGCACATCACAGGGGCTGGTTCAAAGCTCACCGATGTCCTGAGGTGCCCGCCAACCATCACCCCAAGGGGCTCAGACTGATGGCAGACAAGGGGCACCCCCAAAAAGCCAGTGTCAGGCAGCTACGTGATGGATGAGCAACTCTGATCAGAACCCCCCACCTCAACTAATTAGCAGCCAGAGGGGAAGCCAAGGCCAGAAATCCTGGTGCTCCCCCACACTCCCTCTCAGGGACAGCCCTGCAGTCAGCACAGGGCACTGCTGGTGCCAGGAGCCGTGCTGGACCGCCTGCCATCACAGGCTGTCACGCTGCCAGTTTGTAAAGCCCGTGAAGAGCTGACTCCTCACTGCATTCAGACCGCTGGCTGTGCCCATTAACCACCGCTGCCAGAGCTCATTAGGGAGCACGCGTGCCCCACGCTGCTGCACTGAGCATGCGGGCTGAAGCCCAATGTTACCCTTACGACCCACGAGTGAGGTCCCACCCTGATAACCAGGACAGGGACCAGCACAGCAGCCCAGAGAACGGCCCTCAGCATCCTCCCGGACACTGCCAGCCATGACTGCCCCTCCACGGTGGGGTCAGGATTTCACCCCCCTAGCGACAGGCAAGGCCCCCATCCCGATCGGAGCGGGGCTGTTACCTGTGTCCTGGGAACAGGGGGAGACGTCACTGATTCCAGCAACCTGGCGATCTCTGGCCGAAGGAGCTCCTGGAGGCACGAACGGCATTCCCCAGACTCGTTCCTCGAGGACCTGAAACAGCAGCCCCCTGACGCAGCCCCAGAGCCGCCCGAAGGAGCGCAACGGCCGTGCGGGCCTCTCCCCTCGCCAGTGTTTGTGGGACCCACAAAGGCACTCACGAGGACCCAGAAATCCTCGTGCTGCACTGGGCAGATGGCCCCACAGCGGCGGAGAGAGGAGCACAGGAGCTTTACCAGGGTGGTGTGCTGGGTTAGACCCTCCCCGCTGTAGGGGGGCTGTCATTGCCGGTAGGGTCACACCGGCTGGAGCAACCATGAGCAAATGGAGGAGCAATTTATTCCTGCGGGGAACACCCGAGGTCACGGCTGTGTGGGGAGCACCCCGACTCCTGTTTCTCGAAATTGCTGCAATTACCATGCCAGGCGCTGCTGCCGCCGGCACAAACCAGCGGCCCGAGCCAGGCGGCTGCTAGTGGCTGCTGGACCCCGGCTAGCACCAGGGAGCAAAACCGAGTCCCCCGACTCAACCAGCTGCCTTGGTTCGAGCCACAGAACTGGTGCCGCTCTCACACCCCTAAGAACCAGACCAAGGCCCCACCAATGCGGTATTCGAGCCTGGGACACAACTGCATCCGTGAGGATCAGCACCGGCTCCTGTGCCAGGCTGGTGGTGCCACGCAGGAGAGGGTCCCGCCGGGCCGGAGCAGAGGGTGACAGCAGCACCCCGCAGCGCCCCGCATCAAAGTGCTCATTAGCTGACGCCCACGGGCAAGCGCAGGCCAAGCGGCATCATCACCGGCTTCTGCAGACGACGCTGCCGAGCAAAATGATGGGGTGGAGGGAAGCCATAAACAGAACCAGGGCAGAGGATCCCCACCCCGACACCAACGCACCCAGCCAGACCAAATGCAAATCCTGGAGCAAAGCCGAGCTCTGGAGCCGGGTCTCACTGCCTGCATGGGGCTGCAGCGCTGGGACCCCCAACACCCCCTGCCTGGCTGCTCCACGAGGCCTCAACCAGGTGCCAACCGGTCTGAAGCTCTCCCGAGCACCACAACACCCCCTCACCCTGCGGCTGCTGGTGGCAGCTCAGTCACACCCCAGCCACTGCCTGGGCACCCCTGCACCTAACAGGGCAGGAAAGATGGTTATTGGAGCCAAACGCTGCCGGGTTGGTGCCTGAGGAGAGACAGCCTGGTCTGGGCTTTTCTGGAGGAGCGACTGCTCCAAACGGCTCATCCCACCCTGTGCACTGGGAAAGCACCGAGCGGACGGGAAAGCAAGCATGCTCCACACGAGAGAGACGCGTGGCTGGATCACACCAACACTGCCTCCTCACCAGGCTTCTGCAGTCAGGTCTGCCTCTCCCTGTGCCCATCAGCTCGGGCAACCCTTGCTGCCTGCACTCAGGCTGGTTCCTGCTGGGCAGCCCGGGGCTCGGGTGGGATGGCTGGAAATCTGAGGGGCACCGAGGCAGGGCTTGCAGCAGCTCGGTCCACCCCAGCCCAAACAGGGGTGCGAGGAGCCAGACCCTGCTGAAGCATGGACTGACCCACATCCCACCCAGCTGCTGACGCCTGGGGTCTCTCCCCAGCCTCAGCAGAGCCACTAATCCCCAGAGCCAGGAAAATCTCCCACCAAAGCCGCTTAGAAGTCATCTGCTACACACAGGCATAAAAGAGGAAGAACAACCATAAGGTGCAGCGACTACACCCCAGCAGGGCCGACGCGGCTCTTGCCTGCATGAAGCTACCTCCACCTTCAAGGGCTCAGCTGCCTGCTTTCCCCTGCCCTCGGTGGGGCAGGGCAGCCCCTGGAAGGATTCCCCAGCCAAGCCAGGAGGAGAGATCAGTGTAGGACTGCTGCTGGAACCCAGCAGCTGGTGGTTCGCCCACCTCTGGCAGCCTGTGTGGAGCAGGACCCCAGTCCAAGCCACCCTGTGCCTCCTGAGGCTCTGACACTGGGCTTTCCTGCTGCAGTGAGGTGGCAAGAACCTGGTGACTCCCCGTGGCACTTGAATCCCCCGGCCCGCTTCACAGCCTCAGCTGAGCCAACGTGGCCCCATGCCTCAGCATGGCAGCGGACCACACGAAAACCAGTTGCCCCAGCACACAGGACCTCCCAGCAGTGTCTCTTCCCAGCCCTCCCAGCAGGAAATGGCAGCAAACCAGTTCTTCCAACCTTCCCTACACAGGGCTGCAGGGTGTGACCTTGACACTCGGGCACCGGCCAGGTTTGCACTCCCCAGGGCCCAGCAATGCCACACGTCCAGGTGGCAGGACAGCAGGGCTGCCCCTTGGGGACCAGGGCTGGCAGGGACCGCTCCTCACAGGGCACCAGGCACAGGGCACCGGCACCGTGGAGAACAGCCATGGCTCTAAGAGCACAAGGTCACCAGGGAGCAGAGCAGAAGTCACCAGAGCCACACTACCGTGAGGAAAAACATCTCTACGTCCTCCCTTAACCCCCCTCATCCCGCGGACCCTGTCCACCACACGAGGAAGCTGGGCGCGCATTTACCTTCTGAGCCCGTTTCACATCCCCAGTCTGGAGAGAGCCAGCAGCCCCAGTGTGAGGTACCGCACGCCTGCATCACACGCGGAGGTCTCAGGACGGTTCTGCCTCTTGGCAGCCCTTGGGTGCCATCCGCTAGCTTCCTCTGGGGAGCAGCCAGCACTCACCTCCTGTTCCTGGCATCTCCTTTGACCACGGTTCCATGTGCTGGTAGGAGCAACCCTTCACCCCTTGAGTAGAGACAGGAGCAGACGTCTTTCCTGAGAGCACCTGGTAATTGATTTTTATCCCATTTTTTAAACAGAGGGCTGCCTGTAGCTGCCCTGAGCTCACGGCAGCACCCGACAGCCCTTTCTGGCAGGGATTTTGCACAGTGAAGAACTGTGTGAGCAGGAGACACAACAAGAACCTCTCGGAGCCATCAGCTAACCCCAGGTCTAGCTTGAAAGGAGCTGGAGACAGAAAAAACTCAAAGAACTTCCTGAGGACAGACTAACAGGGCTAAGAAAGGTGCAGCTGTTCCCCCTGGAGCAGCAGTGCTCGGGACACCACTGCCAGCCGGTAGGCTGCAGGCGTGGAGATGGGCAGAGTGGGTGCCCAGGTAAACAGCTGCTCTGTAAAGGCTCCAGAGAAGGGGCAGGCACAACCACGGCTCTGTGAACCGCTGGCCCTTCTGCTACAGAAAACAGGGAGCCCATTGATTTGGTCTGCAAAGGTGCCCAAGCTCGGCCAGGGGACACCCACGTCCTGCCCGTCCGACACCGCTGACTGCCAACCAGCCTCCAGAATCCGCCTGACCCCCCAGCCTCAGCATGAGGGGCTAGGGTGCTCAGCTCTTCTTGTGACACTCTGCTGCTGCTAACAGAAACAGGAAGCTCAGAGCGCTCCTGCTGACACTCACGACACCAGCGTGACCCGGCGGGAGCCAGGGAAGCACGAGTCTCTCTGCTTCCCGCTCCGCCCGTTGCTTCCATTCGGCAGCGGCCCATGGCAGCGCTGGCTGCGGCAGGGCGAGAGCACACAGGGAAGGGAAGGACCCGGCCAGGGCACAAACCCAGCCCAGGCACCGGCCGGCCGCCTCTCCGCACTCCTACCAGCGGGACGCCACGGCTGCGCAGCCCTGGCACACGCAATGACAGCCAGGCCACGGGTTGCACGTTTTCCAAGGTTTAATAGACACGAAGGTGGGTCCGCTGTACTCAAGACACTGCAACGACGCCATGCTGTTGCACGTCCTGCTCCAGCCGCGTGTCTCGCAGCACAGCACCGGGGAGAGGTCTGGTAGCCTTGAAACGCACAAGTGGGTGAAATCCGTAAGTAAAGTAAGCAGCAGCAGCGCTCGGGGGTACCAACAGGAGCTAACTTGGGAGTAATAAATACATTCCGAGTTGCAGGCTTTGCTGTTCTCATCCGTCGCCGTTTGACTCATCAGACTCTCCCTCCAGGGTAAGACACCCTCAAGACTTCCCTGCCAGCCTAACACCCGAGGAGCCACCTAACCGCAGGTCCTGGAGCCCGTCACCTGTCCCAGATGGAGAGCTGCACAAGCTGACAAGGAAACTCGTCCTCCTGCCACGCGCATGGCCACCTCCAGAGTCCCTGGGGCGCGCGACAGGGCGATTACAGACTCGGTGACCCTCTAGGAGAACAGCTGTGCTCTTATCTTCTGTTACCTTGAAGAAAGCGAAAGAGGGAGAGGTTACTGCAGGCGGCATGGCCGCGACCGGCGCTGGCAGCGAAGCACTGGCTGCGGGTCCCCTCTAAATATAGCCCGGAATTCTCCCGCTGGCCCAGCCGGCAACGGCAGCTCAGGGAAACGCTCGCCAAGTTAGCAAACCCGAAGCGAGAGCGGGGCCTTCTCCAAGACGGGCGCGGGACGCGGTTCAGCGGCAATGGCTAAGCCTCGGCGCCTGGCTTCGGCACCGGCAAGCCCCCGCTCGGGGCGGGTTACTGGAGGTTAATCTGCCGCGAGTCCCTGAGGAAGGCGTCACGTGCGGAACATCTGCCTCCGCCGTGCAAGCACCATCTACAGCTTAGGATTATCTTCCCCCCGAGAGCGAGCCCTGCAGAAGCTCTTCTAAGTACCTGTGGCTGCTCAAGGTACTCGGAAAGGACCTGTATCGCTGAGACAGACCTTCTCATGCTGCCCGCAGAGCCAACAGACACCCTGCTCCCCTGGGACCCTGACAGGCTCCCACCCACCGCTTGTCTCAGGCTGCAGACGCAGCGTGTGCCCAGGCAGCACCGAGGAACCCACGGGCCAGCCAGTGTCTCTCAAAGGCCCGCAGACTGCTCCCCTCCCAGAGGTCTGTGTCTGGCTGCTCCCACCGCAGATCACAGGCCAGACCACGACCAAGCAGCTCTCGGGCAATGACAGCTCACAGTGAGTTCGCAAGTGCAGACCCAAGTTCTCCAGATGCCACGGGCTCCAGGTCCCAGCCTGCACCTCCTGAGCGCAGGGGCAGACCCAGGGCTTGGGAAGATGCCTCCTCTAGAGGGGTGTGCTTGTCCAAACAGGGACGACAGAAACAGGGACGTTCTCATCTCTACCCCCGCACATAAGAGCGCTGCCACTGCAGGTCATGGAGGAGAAGCCCTGGAGGACTTAAAGGGAGGACTCTCTGGTCTTCAAGATCAAGTGAAGACATCAGACAGAAGACAAGCGAAGCAATTCAAGAGAGATGAGTGCGGGAACAGCAAGGAGAGCTGCACCGACACTCGCGAACAGCAAAAGCACTGCAGCAGCTCCTCTCAGACAGCGCAGCCTGGGCCAGCTCAGAAGCCTGACCAGGTCAACAAACACGGCGAGCCAGAGCCACGGGACACGCTGGCCTGAGCCCGTGTTCCGGCCAAACAGGATTAAAGCCACAGAGTGGATCAAAGCCCTGTAACAACCCCTCACAGCTGAGGGCTGTGACTCGCAAACGCAGAGCACAGTCGGCCAAGAACACCAACCCCAAACACAGGAAGATGATCACATTTCCAGGGCTGCTGAAAAAGCAGCAGCACCTCTCCGGAGGGCACGGAGCCAGAAGCGACGCTGATTTGCCCCGACTCAGCATCCAGAACCATCTCCGGCACTGCCCATGCAGCTGAGACTTCAAAGAGCTGATTCAATGCCCAGGGAACATCTGCCCTACGACCGAGGTTCCAGAGAAGGGCTGCAGTTGAGCTTCACAAAGTCCTTCAGTGTCTAGCACAATCACCCTGCCTCCGAGACACGGGCACGGCTCACAGCAGGGCTCACCCACAGCGGGCAGCTTAGGAGTACCCTGCTCTTGCGGGAGAACCCATCCCTCCGCCCTGCGATGGGCAGCACACACCAGCCCCCCCCCAGCAGCTCATCTCACACCCACCACAGCCCTCGTGAGGTGCGTGGGCTCAGCCCAGGGTCCCTCAAAGGTTTTGTGCAGACCTGACCCTGCAGAGGCAGAACAGACAGAGTATTTGGTCTAAACAGGAAGAAAAGCCTTTCCCTGCCCAGGAGGCAGCCGCCAGCCCTCCGGCCGGTTGGATTCTTTGTGATACTCGCACTTGGAGGAAGGAAATGTCTCAGCAGCAGCCGCACGATGCCAAACCACCTCCCACCGAGGGCTTCTGCCTGTACGAGGGCATACAGGGGGCAGGGAGAAGCTGGACCGCAGCTGCTCGCCAGGACCACCCGGGTCAGAGACCAGGGCTCTCTCCTCTGGGAGCAGAAAGTTGGTGCCACCCTCAGAACAGCAAAACTGCCTTAAGGCAGCCGATGCTCCACGTCCTGCAGTCCTCACCCCTCTGCTCCGTGTGCCTGTGGGTGCACGGACAGACAGACGCCAGTCCCCAACCAGGACACACTGAGCTGCCCAGCCCAGCCTCAGCATGGGGCAGAGGGCTGGGGTGTCTGTCCTAAGCAGCCTCCTGAGCAGATCCAGGAGCAATCTGTATGTTCAGGAGCAGCCACAGAGCAACCGTCACTCATCTGCTCTGCCTCCCTCGCTGGGAAGCTTCCGAGGTTCTGGTTACAAACATCTCCAGATGGAGCGGCAGGCTGAACATTCTGGGCGCTGCTGTCGCCTGGACACACGGATGAGTAATGCACCCAGAAGTGACGGGCTGACTCAGGACGGCAGGATGCAGCAGCCTGCGTGCGGAGCTGATGCCGCACGGGGAGACAAGCAGGCTCTCCCAGAGCTGAGCACTTATTCACAGGAGCAGGAACGACGCTTAGGACCAAACGCCGCCGCTCACAGATTACTCAGATCCAGCAGCTGGAGCAGAGAGCTGACTGACCCTCCCCAGACGTGTCAATGCATGAGGACTCCACTCCCACCAGCTCTGCCCTTGTCAGGGGGCCTTCAGACAGGACACCCCAGCACCCCCCATGGCACAAGGAGACCCTGTGCCGTCGCCTGCTCATAGCATCGTTAACAGCAGGTTAACTGAGCCACACCAGTGTCCCCCAGACACCTCCCCACGGGGGATGGCAGCCCTGGCTCAAGCTCGGCAGGATCAAGGGTTGAATTTTTCTGCAGCCCTGAAAGGTAGGGATGGGGCCGGGGCCCCAGAGGACCTCTGACAGGGACCCCTGTCCCCAGCCTGCTGGCCGGGGATCTGGAGGCACGAGGGCCCTGCTGGCCGGTCCTCCGTGCTCTCCAGTAATAAACTGAGCACCTCCATGAAAAGTCCTGCGTGGGGGTCAAGTGTTTCCTGCCTTGAGAAAGGGCTGCTCTCTGCACCAAGGAAAGGCTCCGCTTCCAGGCTGGAGCAAGAATCGAGCAAGGCCTCCCTCACAGGGGAAGTCAGACCCCTGTGCATCCCTTCAGCTGCAGGGAGCAGAGGAAACACGCCGCCTAAGGAAAACAGCTCTGACCCACAACCTAGCGCTGATCAAAGAGGAGCTGGGTCACCAGAGAGGCCCTCGCTCCGCAAATTAACCACCTTAGTGGAGAAACACCCTCATCACAGCAATCCCTTCCCGAGACACGCAGTGACCCAGAGGTGAGCGTGCGACTCACTCAGCTGAAGGAGAGCTCTCCTGTCCCTCTTGCTGCAGGCAGATGAGTCACAGTGGCCTGCACAGGCGGAGGAGCTACATGTGGACCTCAGCTCCACACTGCATCCACAGGGATGGAAGCACAGGCTCGGGGTGCAGGACTGCAGACGCTCAGGTATGAAGCCCCATCACCACCGTCAGACACGAGAATCCCGACTCGGACACACGCCACCTCAGGATGCGTGCGAGCTCGTGAAGGAGCTAGCGCAGCGCCCACACACCCCGCACGGGTGCAAACTAAGTGCCAAACGTGCACCAAGCGCATTGAAATCCCAGCAAACGAGGCACCAGCTCCCCCTCGTCCAGCCTGCAGGACACGGGATCCACCCGGGCCCTTGAGGGAAACCCCAACAGCCGTCCAGGCTGACAAACAAGTCTGGCGCTGGCAGCCCTGCAGGTTCTTCAGACATGAAGAGTCTTCACCGTGATTTCTGGGCTCCCGGTCCCACCCCTCACAGCCAGCACTAAAACTGGAAGGAAATACCTGTGTCGCCAGGGCCAGCTACTGCATGGCCGGGACTCCTCTCCTTCAGAGGAACAACAGCCCTTCCCTACACAGAGGTGTCCCCACAGGCCCAAACACCCCCAGTTCCTTCATGGCCCTTTCCACTTGTGCAGCCTACGGGGGCTAACCACACCCGGGGTGAAAAGGAGTCTCAGACACCCCCATCTGGATTTAAACACCACAGGGTGAGCAGACAGGACCCCGGAAAGGCCGCAGCAGTGTCAGTTTTACATCACGTGCAGAAGTCTCCAGGCTCCCTGTGTGACACTGCTCCTCTCTGCACAGCCACAGCAAGGAGCCATACACGCATGGGGCTGCTCTGAACACCCCACAGAGACCACTGGCACAGACCCTGCTCCCGCACAGCTCCAGCCAGGCCAGTGACTCTGCAGAGAGACATCCACCCTCTCTGCTCCCCACCAGCGAAGCTAGCAGGTGCCCAAGGCTCCGCATGGAGCTAGAGACGCATGGTGCAGAGAGCTCCTCGCTGGGCTTCCAAGAGCAACGCTGAGCCCTCTGGCTGACACAAGTCTGCTGCGGCAGCTGGTTTCAGCTCCTGTAAGCGGATCCTGTCGCTGGACATCCGCACAGCTCGTGTAGGGTTACAGACAGCACAGCGCGCAGCTAGCTGCTGGCACCTCCAGGAACACTCTCGGAAGCCAAGGAGGGGCAACAGACAGCACCAACGAGGGCCAGTAGTGCGGATCTGGGTGACTCCAAAGGGAGTTGCAGTGGCCGCAGGGCACTGGGGAACAGGGATGGCACCCAGCACTGGGGCACACACGCAGGCAGCGCCTCCGATGTGAACTGGCTCTCCTGCTTTGCCTTAGCACGCAGAGACGCCGACTGCGAGCCGCTGGGAGGGCGGCTGGGAAACTGTAATTAAGTTGAATGTTTCAGCTGACTGAACCATCTAGAACACCACGCCAACAAGAACGCCAGGCATCCCTCTTCTGGCCTGGAACAGCCCACAGAACCAGGCAGGTGCTCTGGGAGAACCCTGTGTGCCGCTGGGAGACCGGAGGAGCAGCAGCAAGGAAAGGGAGGGGTGATTTAGCTGCTCCAGGCACTGCTGGCCAGCAGCACTGGCTGCAGGAACACCCAGAGCCCTGAACGCCTTTCAAGGTGAAGTCACAACCCCACATTCCAAGCCCTACGCTGGGTTACTATATATAGCTCACGCGCCATGAGCGCTGCTGGTGCTGAGCGCAGCAGCAGCTCTCTGTGACTAAGGGCTACGTGGGCTGCTTCTGGGGGTCTGTCAGGCCCAAGAGGAGCTATTTTCAAGCTTAATGTTTCCAGAGCTCCAGGGTAGAGGGGATAAAGGGAGGGAGGGCAGATGAAAAAGCCCGTGCACACACAGGCTGTAGCTGGTTTCATGCAGAGATGCCCATGGAAACTCGGCAGCAGTTTGTAAGGGAAGCTCTGCTGCGTGACAGGGCTGTGGGCACGGAGGGAGATCTGGCAGGAGCTGCTCAGGAGGATCCTGGAGCAGGACGAGAGATCCAGCCTCGCAGCACCGCAGGATTTGCTCAACCGCTGCTCACACCAGCACTAACTGGGAGTGAGGGGCTGGAGCTCTCACGCTCCTTGCCACATCCTGATCCCACCATCTGACGCGTTCCCTGGAGCAGGGATGGGGTGGCTGCAGGAAGCAGGGGTCTCCTTTCCTCCCATGCCCCAGCCCACAGCAGGGCTGGAGCTGCAGCCAGCACAGTGAGTGACACCAGCCCCGAGGGGTCTGCCCCTGCCTCTGCCCTGCGCACAGCAGCACAGAACAGAATCACGGGATCCTGAGGCAGAACGGACCTCCAAGCTCGTCGAGTCCAACCACTAGCCCAGCTAGCCCACGGCCATTGCTAAACGACCTTTCACGTTGCACACCCTCTGATCGCATCTCCGCGGCGGCTGAGCACAGGGCAGCGGCAGCCTGCCATCAGACAGCGGCTGGGTGCTCCCACTGCACAAGAGCACAGGGCTCCGCGTGCCTCGCGGAGCGCGACGCCCACCGGGTTTAAATTTGGAGGTTCGGTGGGGTGACCAGGAAGCAAAATGCAAAAGCAGGCGGGATTTTCTTACTGCCGGGAAGAGCCAGGGCGGCAGTGCCAAGGCCTCGGCAGCAGCCGTCAGGGCAGGTCCCGCGCACACACCTGCCACCCTCGCCGAGGGAGACCCGTGCTCAGCATGCTGCAGGCAACACCTCCCTTCCTCAGGCAGCTTTCTGACCCAGACACCCGAGTCCCACAGCCCACGCGCGCGGCTCGCTGAGCTGCACCCCTGCCCCCCTGGGCTGCGGACAGTGCGGGGCCCAGGCACAGCGGTGGGTCTGGCTCTGTGGGGAGGCAACACCTCCCATTACCCTGGCACTTCCAAAGCCTGGGGCTGACCTCAGCCACCTCCTGTAACCACAGAGGCCTGCAGTCATAAAACAGTGAGCCAGGGTGAGCCAGGACCTGGTGCTCTAGAACCAGACTAGAACAACATGCCACGTGCTCGGCCACCCCTGCAGCAGGGCAGCAGCCCTGGACCCGACACACAAGCAGAGGCTGCACAGCAGCACAAGAAGATGCTGAGCAGGCACTTTGCTGCCAGCAGGACTCTAAACCAAGAGTCTCCCCAGTGCATTCCGCCTGCTGCTGGCCCAGAAAGCTCGCTCCACCAGCCAGCTACAACAGGGCTTTAAACAGCCCTTGCTTTGCAAAACAAGCTAGGGCTAGGGTACCAGCATCCACTGCTCATTCCAGCTTCTCCAACCCAACCCGAGTTTAAAGAAGAGAATATACCCAGCTGTGGTATGTTCTTCCCTGCAAGGACCCCCATGCTTTCTGGGACAGAGCGCACCTGGGGTCAGCCCAGTGCTGCTGCCAAAGGCACCTCCTGCTCCTGTCGGTGCCTACTGGACAACTCATCCTGTCCTGTCAGTGCCTACTGGCCTCCTGCTCCTGTCCTGTGGTAACCAGCCCTAGCACAGCCGCTGCTGAAGTCACAGCCCGCTGTGCCATGGGTTTGCAGGGGCAGTGTCAGCGTTACCAGGGTCCTGCTGCCTCACCGGGGCTGGGAGCCCTCTCTGACTGCAGCTCTAGGGCCACTGTGGTCCTAGGACTCAGGAACTGCAAACTCGCCGAAAAACTCGGTGACGGCCTTCAGGCAAGAGCCGACCACGAGCGGCTCTGCCCAGGGAAACCCAAGGGGAGCAGTACATTCCCTTCTGAACAGAGACAAACGGGTGCAGGGCAAGCAGTGCAGCAGAAACAGACACGCTGGGCTAACGGAACAGGAGTCACTGTGCCATGGGGGAAGTCGTTCTGTTCTGCTTTTCTGCTTGTGGGCAACTGGGGTCACTTAGCCGACTGCTGTGCCAGCCGACAGGCGGGCTGACCCCACTCAGCACTGCTCCTGCAGGAGAGAGGAGCTGGACCCCGGCTCTCCTTGGTGAGGACAGCAGACTGGGGGCAACACGCTTCTTCACAGCCCAGGTCTAGCTAAGGGGAGCTGCCCATCCATAAAATGCCCGGGCCAGACTGCGGCAGCCGAGTCCCACGCAGCCTGAATCACTCTGTGAGTGGAAGGGACAAGCCTCGCACGCCGCTGCAGCTCCATGCTGTCACTCACTCGCGCGCCCAGCTGCCCAGGCTCCGGGCACACCGGAGGCACGTGCCGTGCTCTCATCGTTTACCTCGGCCAGGCTCACCAAGGTGGAACGGTACCACAAACCAAGCAAGCGGCACAGTCCCAGGGCAAAGGAACAGCAATTCAGAGGACAACTGCCTGGGCCACGCTGTGCAGCGGGACAGGACGAGTTCCCTCTGATCAGAGCTCACGGATGAGGTCCTGGGCCTCAAACAACGAGGTCACAGGTGAAGCCCAACTGAACCGAACCCGACGACCCAGGCCCCTCCCCAGCAGCACAGATACCTCAGACAACCGGCCCAACCTCGAGTACTGCGGGAGGCATCGAAACACTGCTCCCTGGCCAAAGACAGGCGGCGAGACAATCATTCTGAAGGGCCACAGGGACGGCACCTTCCTAAAAACCCACCTCGCGGGCGCCAGGCAAAGTGCAGGGAGCAAAGGAACCCAAGGGCCCCTGAATCAAACAGTATCTCAACCCAGCTTCACCTCCAGGAGCTGTCAGCCCTGCAGCCACACGGGATTAGTTGTGACGCAAAGGAAGCGTCCCCAGTGCTCCCCACACCCTAGCGAGAACAGTGCCAGGACACAAGTCCAGTGTCTGTAGCTCTGTGAACAAGCAATGCCCGTCTGCCCCATCCCCATGCTGCTGCTCCATGCTTCCCTGTGGAGTTGGGGCTCCACTTCCCACAGTCCCTGCCAAGGTCTGGAACTAAAGCTTCTCATCTGCACGGCCAGACACAAGCAACCCGGAGGCGGCAGGCCCAGCGAGCACTCACCCGATTCTGGAGGCAGGGTTACGTCTCAAACTGCGCTAAGAGATCTCTTATTTCTGGAGTCAGATGCTCCACTGCCTTGGCGGCCTCTGTGATGGCTTTGCGGTACATCCCCTTCTTCTTGCGATTGAACCTCAGTTTGAAAAACTCAGAGAAAGGAGAGAGTTTTGAAACAGATAAGAACGAAGTCGTTGGAGAACCAAACCACGAGACCTTAGCTTCTCGCCACGAAGGTTCCCCGTTTTCCTTCTGGCTGAGGTTAATGTCCAGGACGCGTGCTGGCCACCACGGAAACCCGTGGATTTTGCCCCAGACAATGTCCCCCACCGCCACAGTCCTTCCGTCTTCCGTGACGCACTTGGACACGCTCTGGGTGTGCAGCCTGACGGTCAGCGGCGGCACCATCTTGCGCTCATCTTTGGAGGACGATGAGACGGAGGCATCGTCCCCGGGCAAAAAGTCACAGAGCTCCGGCGATGTCACCTCTGAGCTAGAGGACTTGGACTCGTCCAGACTGTCGTTGCTGCACACCGACAAACTCGAAGAATCTGCTTTCCTCTTACGGTACTTCATGAGGAAAGCCAAGCTGTCGTGCCCGTCTTTACCCTGGGGAAACCTTTTGAAGTCATCATCCTCACCCGAGCTCCCCGAGGACATCTCGGCCAAAGCCCTGTCTGCGGAGGCGTCGCTGTAGAAGGCGCCGGGGTTGGACTCCCTGCCGCTCTGAAGGCCGTTTATTTCGTCGATGAGTTCCGCCTTGTAAATGGAAACGCTCTGACCGCCGCTGATGCGGTGGGGCTTCAGCCTGATCTTTGGGGGGGGGGCGTCCGCGCTGGAATGCGCCGGCCGCGTTAGCTTCAGCTTTGGAATGGAGGCCAGCTGGCTGCCCGCGGACTTCTCCCCTAAACACTTGGTTTCTTGACAGCGCTCGGAGGAGTCCCTGCTCTGCTCTTGGTCCTCCCCTCCGTTCTGCAGGAGGCGCTCGGGACAGAACGGTTTGACCGAGCCGTGGACCCGGGAAGGGATCTTCACCACCTCGCCTTTCCCCTGCGGAGTGCTGTAGGATATCTTGATGACTGGCGTTCGGTGGACCTGCTCCCCAGAGAAGCGGTCATCTTCCCTCTTCATTCTTTTGCTCCTCTTCTCCCCGTAGTCAGAGTCGTCCTGCTTCTTCTGCTCCTTGTCCTGAATGCTCAGCCTCCGCCGGGTCTTGGCACTCTGCCGGGCCGCGTCGGTGTCCTCGGGGTTCAGAGTGTTTTTGCACTTCTCGCACAGCACCTGCCGCGGCCGCAGCCTGATGGTGCTCATGATCAGCCTCCCCGGGTCCCGGTTCCGGGACAAGCGCCTCCTCGTCCTTTTTATAGTCCGTGGCGGCGGCTGAGGAACCCACTGGTTGTAGGTGTGCCGCAGCCAGAGCGGGCGCGGGAAGGGCGCTCCCTCGAAGTACGGGGGGTAGGGGGGCACGCCGCCGGGCGCCGGCGCAGGCAGCAGCGGGGGTACCTGCTCATCAGGGGATCCTTTGGGAGGCTTCTCGCCAGCAGGACACGGCTCCGACTCGCCCTGTGCGGCATCGCCACCGTCGGCAACTCCGTTGGCACAAGCAGCAGCAGGAGGGTCCTCGTGCTTGGGGAAGGTGGACGGGAGGCAAAACAACCCAGACCTACGTGAGGGTGAGAAGGACAGGGAGAGAAAGAGACCAGGAGTCAGGACGTTTGAAAGATGCTTCTCTGGGAAGACGTGTTTGCTATGAACCCTCCCAAACCAACGGGACCCCTCCACCCCAGCTTCAACACACCAGGAACACAACTTTTCAGGACCCCCCCCCCCCCCAACCCCAACCCCCCCGGNCCACCTCAGCTCCAACACACCAGGAACACAACTTTTCCCCTTGACTGTTAAGCTGGGGCAGCCAGTTCTGCCACTGAACACCAGCCAGCACTTCAGACATGAGGAACGGCCTCCGGCCCTCCTGCCAGAAAGGACACGGAGATCAGAATCTGCTCCCACGAAGCCTGGGCACAGAAGTGCAGCAAGCAGCTCAGTCACATGAAGCAGTCTATCAGCAGGCAGGGAAGCTGCTGACTTCCTCCCCTCTCTCTGCACTCGCAGCCCTGGTGCTTCAGCTCCTCGTGCAGCAACTTCCCTACTCAGGCACTTGAAGCCACTGGTTCAGCAGGGCACAGCTCCGCTCCTCTGCCCCAGCCTCCCCATGTGGGACCGCATTAGTCAGGACGAGGCGTAACCAGCACACAGAGCCAGGTTCAGGGGCACGGTGTGCCACGGTGTGCCCGGGCACAACACCTCTCACAGGTATCGGCCAAGGCAAATCCGCTGAGACATCCAAAGTCACAGCTGCAGTCCACGGTCTGGGCTCCTGCAGCAGAACTGATGCCCTTGGCCTGACATTAGAAGCGTTATGCTAACACAGCGCTCAAATATTTGACCTGAAAGACTGGCCCAGAGTGGGCACAGCTGGCTCTGCAGAGCCCCTTCTGCAGGAGCTCGCCAGCAGTGAGGAGTTCTGCCAGTTTCCACAGAACAAAACACCCGCGGGAGAACCAGGAGGTCACACAGGGACAGCCGACAGCCGCAGACGGAACACCAGTCTCAGGTGAGGAGCTCTGTTCCCTCCTCACTAGCCAGGGCTTTCCTTCCTGCCCATGGCAAGGGAGACGCTTCTTAGTTCCATGAAAGAGAGAAGGACCTGGGCAGAAGGGCACTGAAGAGAAGCTGAGGGTACCCAACTCAGATGCACCCCCTTATCAAGGGAAGTACAGAGATGCTCTCTGATGTAGAGGAGCCTCAAGCAGCCAGTGCCTTCCCCAGTGATGTGGGAAGGACCCCACTAGTGTCTCCTTCCTAAAAGGCAGCAGGAGAAAGCGGTGTTACCACAGGGCAAGAGCCACGTGAGATCACAGACAAGAGCAGAGCTTTCAAGTCACATCCAGGAGGATGGGGAGCAGGTGCCATCTAACACAGCCCTGACCCTGGCTCCATTCTCTTTTCCTCGGGCCCTCCTCCACTGGAGCTCCATGAGCACCCCTCCAAGTTCACAAACCAACCGAGCAGGTGGGAACTAGCCTAAGTTGCTGCTGTTTTCTGGGGTAAAAAGAGCCGCTGAGGTGCCTGGACTCTGACCATTCCTTCCCCAAATCCCAGAGTAAGAACCTGCTGCTCAGACGGCAGTTCTGTCTGGCAGGGACGCTCCAGGCTCCCCGCGAACCAGTCGAGGGGAAGGAGCTGCCGCAACCACGGAACTCGGAACAAAATGTTTTTGTTCCAAGAGCGTTTTTCTGAGAGACAAACGAGGACGTAGGTGTCTTTCAGATGACAACCGAGGCAGCGAGTACAGCTTGTACAGCCAAACAGAGATGGCAGCGCTGCTCGTAAAACATTTGGAAGCAATATCGCTCGCCAAGCTCTGGCTAGAGAGTTGGGCTCTTCACGCAGCGCAGTCCTACAGGCTGGTCACTCCACGTGGCTTCCTCACGCAGATGCTGCTCCCGCAGGCTCTGAGCAGCCCCATCGGTCGGCTCCCTCCCCAGGGACCCGGCGTGGCACTCAGAGGTCAGCTCTGCGGGTCGCTTGTTTGTAAAGTGAACGCACTGGGGCGCGGTAGCCCGGCGAGGGGTGGGTGACCCACCCCGCCGTAGGAGCAGACCCCAGCCTCCCAGCCAGGGGCAGGGAGCGTGTGTGCTCATGCTCAGGACCTGTGCCCTGCTGCCATCACACCACCCCGGGCCAGCACACTGGAGAGGCACCGTGGCTCTTGAAACGTTTTAACCAGAAGCCCTTTAGGCTGGGTCCTGCCACCACAAACACCCAAGGAAAAGCCCCCACGGCAGGGACTCCTCACCCAGACCCCGCTGCCACCCCACACCATGGCGCCAGCTCAGCAGCTCTGCAGCCCAGGAGCAGCAGCACCAGCAGCTGCCCTGCCCCAGGGATTACACGACCTGCCAGGCTGAACAGCAAAGCAGATTAAGACTCATTTCCAACGGGAGCAGCTTCCCCCCGGCCAGGTAGCACCTCTGCTCGGGAGGGTCACGGCTGACAGGGACAGATGAACGCTGCAAATCCTGCTGCAGCGTGGTAGGACTGGCCCCGTGCTGGTGGGCACCATCACATCTGCCATCACAAGATGGGACTCCAGAGGGACTCTGAAACACAGGAGGGCTGTACCGAGGAGTCTGCCTCCCACATCTAGGCAGAGGCAAGAGAAGTTCTGCCACCCCACCAGACTCTGGGCAGCCCAGCCCTGCTTCCCAGGCTCAGGTACCCAGCTCCAGAGAGACACGCACACACCTCTCCTGTCTTGTCACCAGCAGCACCCCCTTAGCATGCCTCAACAACCACCATCAGCCAGGGCTGCTCTCAGGTTCCCTGTCCCACACACTCCTGACAGGGATGTCCTAGAAGACCCAAGCTCCTCCAGCTGTGGGAAGAATGACCAAAAGCAACCAAGTCCTGCCTTTGGAGGGGGTCAGGCAGCCCCTGGACCTCCCCCCGCTCTCAGCCAGCCCTTCCACACAGGCACAGCTCCCTCTGAGAGGATTTAGCTCCAGTGTCCTTCCCCCACTGCAGAACACGACATGCTTCACGTGACACGCTTTGCCTTACAGGAGCAGCTCGCCTTCACCACACAAGAAATCCCAAGTGCGCTTGCCTTCCCTCCCTCCGTGGGACTCCTGCACACGGATCTGGACGTAGTTGATGCATTCCTTCACCTGCTGATGGCCACTATTGACTCTGCCCTTCTAAACCCTCTGACCACTGTGAAGGTGCCCAAGGCTGTTGTCCAGGGCCATGAGGAAATGCTGCGGGATGCGACTGCGCCCTGTCTGCAGCCCCTCCAAGTCACCTCAGCCCAACCTCCCCTCGGAACGGAAGGAGTCTCTCCATCTAGAGACCTGCCCACCGCCACAGACAAGCCTGAACATGAGAGATGGCGACTGGGGGGGGTGTGAGGAAGTGGGGGCAGTGGTCCTACCCCTGAGCTAAAACCCATCCCCAAACCAAACCCATCCTTCTGCCCTCCCCATTCCACTTCGATCAGAACAGAGGATGCTGCTCCAGCATCCCCACCGCAGGTCCAGGCAGCCCCTGGCTGAGCCACAGGGCTCCTGGTTGATCAGGCAGCAGCAGCACAAGCATCAACACTTGGAGATAACTCCACCGGTGCTCAGTGACTGAGCTCCCTGCTGCCCTCCCACAACAGCAGGGATCAGCAGCACCAGCGACTGGGCTGGGTCAACACTGGGTCCGGAAGTGCCTTAAAGCCCGGGAGGAAACCCCATCTGGTCCTTCCTTGGATCCCCTGGGGGCAGAGTGGGCATCACCGAGAAAGGCTGGAAAAAACAAACCAGGTAAGGCAAGGAGGAAGGCGAGGAGAGCATGCAGAGATGGAAGCAGCTCCTGAGCGGGCTGGAACCAGACACCAGCAGGGCTTAGACTCCCTACAGCAGCAGATGCCTGGATACTGCTGAAAATCTGGCTCCAATTTTCTGGGGTGGCCACGTGAAGCTAAATAAACTATGAAAATTAACTTCAGGAGTCTGGCTTCGTGCATCTTCCAAGAGGAATTACAGCGTGGGGCCAGCTGTGCCCCCGTACCCGCAGCAACCTGGCACAGACTGAACCTCGGCTGTAGCACTGAGACAGCGGCCAGTGTCAGGGTGCTGGCCCCCAGCACAGCTGGGCTAGCTAGCACCGGGGTGCTGGCCCCGGAGACAGCTGGGCTAGCTAGCACTGGGGTGCCGGCCCTAGCTACAGCCGGACTCGTCACCAGCGCTCGAGAGAGGCGCTGGAAGTTCTGACTGAGCGAGGGTCTCCCCATCCTTCCCAACCACCTCCACGTCCCCAAGGGCGGTCCCTCACGCCAGCGGGCCCGCGACCTCTGCGGGCCGGTGTGACACCCCACCACCACCCCCCCCGGCAGCCACAGGGGCCGGGAAGGGGGGGGAGGCGCTGCGGGATTCCCGGGAACCACAGCCCGCAGCGGCGGGGGGCAACCAGCTCGGGGCTGCGAGGGAGACCCCAGGGGTCGCTCAGGGCTGGGGGGAAGAAGGGGAGCGAGAACCGGTTGCGGCTGCAGCGGCGCCCAAGGGCGGCCAGGGGTGGC
>VZRI01004176.1:186269-197766 GCA_013397515.1 Upupa epops | reverse complement strand
TTAACCCCCCCCCCTCGGTCCGGTTTCTGGTCTCCGTGCGAAGCTCCGTGGAAGACAGCGCAGCAGAGCGGGCGCCGCAGCTGGGGAGCCCCGGCAGAACGCGGGGAACCCCCGTGCGAGGAACCCCCGGCGCTCCGAGCCGACCTGAAGCTCCTGCTCGCTTCTCTGCAGCAGCGGAGCCCCGGCCCCGCGGCCCCCCCTTCCGCCGGCCCCTGGGCGGCCGGGAGGCGGAGAAGGAGGGNGGCTGATCGGGGCTGGCGGTGGCCGTCGGGGCTCGCAGCGCCCGCTGCCGCCTGCGCAGCCGCCGGCGCGGGGGATGCCAACCGCCTGGCCCGATGTTCCACTGGGGCAAGTGGAAGAAGAGGATGGGAGCGAGCGCCTCCTCCTCCAGGAGACCCGTCTTCGACGAGCGGGAGGACGGTGAGTACGGACCGAGGATGCCCAAGACTGCTCCTGGGTTCCTGGGTTCCTGGGTGCCCAGCCCCACTCCTTATGTCCAGCCCCGAGAAGCCCAGCCTCACCCCGGAGTGCCCAGTCCCGCACCTGTTGAGCCCCGTTCCGCTCGGCCGGTGCCGTCCGGTCGGCGCTGCGGGAGGCAGCGGTTCCCGTGCGGGCAGCCCCGCAACAATTTGGCGCCGAAGTTGCAGAACCGTGGCTGATAGCAGCGAGGGCGGTGCGAGTGCGGGGCCCCTCGGACTTGTAAAACTGCCCGCCTTTGCCACGCTCTGCCTCGGGACTTTTTCTGCCGAGCGAGGAGAGTCCGGTGGAGGCGGAACGTGGAGTCCCGCCGAGGCCGCAGGGCTGTCCAGGGTCGCGGAGACCTTTGGTGGGAGCACAGGAAGGAGCAGTCACCGTGGGGGAGCAGACTCGGGGCAGGGGGTGCTGGGTGACCGGGGCGATGCCCTGTGTAAGGAGCACCCCACGCTGGCCCCCAGATAGCAGCCGAGCACCCGCGAAAGCCCCCGGGGGGTCGAGGTGCTGGAGTTTCTCAGCAGACAAAGGCGGATGGGGTAAACACGCCACTCGGCGGCACCGCGGCTGCTGGAGTGAGCGCTGGGACCGCGGGCAGAGCCGGCTGGGGGGGCTGAGCCTGTGCTGCCGCCCCACGCCCTCAACTTTTGCAGGAGAAGTAGCTCGTCGGTACCGCCGAGCATCCGTTGGCAGTTCGGGGTTAACGGAGCTGTCAGCCCCTGCATCGCCTGCTGCCGTGGCCACGGCAGGGAGCCCCGCGCTGTGCCGATGCCCCTGGGCAGAACCCCATAGCACCTCGTGGACACCTGCGAGCGCAGAGCCTTACTGGGGGTGCCTCGGTACCGTGTTCATCGCCGCCTGCTCGCAGTCACGGTGCCGTGCTGCTGAACGGGGATTCACTGGCTCGGCAGGGTTGCCATGGCGATCTCCTGAGGCATTCCCATAACTTCCTTACATAAAGCAGCCGGTTCCTACTTCGGTTCCGCGGGGGGGGTGATGGGGAGCAGGTCCTGGCAGCGGCCGGGTCAATGCGTTTAGCAGAGGAGAAGGGTAGCGCACGAAATGGTGCCCGCGTTTGGTTCCCAGGAGCGGCGGACCAGCCGGGCTGCGTAAATCCAGTCCTAATCCCCTCCAACGAGGACAGGACGGGTGTGCGAAGGGGACGGCCGGGTTTGTTCCAGCGAGCAGCCACGCAAGGCCCTGCATTTTCTCCCAGGTGAACGGAACTCCCGGCTTCAGGAGCTGCTGTCAGGGCTTTGCCCAGTCAAACCAGCGTGGTCCCTGCTCTGGCCCCGGGGGGCTGTGTGCTATTCACCCTGCAGTTAGGAATTGTCCTTTGTCTCCCTGCCCGGCTGGGGCAGCTCAGAGCGGGTTTGGTTACCCCGCTGTCCCTGCCTGGGGCAGGATGAGGCCACAGCTGCCGCGTTGGTGGACTGTGGTGTGTTGAGTCCCCGACATTCCCGGCTGTCCCGTTCATCTGCTCTCAGCCCTCTGTGTTCGTTTCAGCGTCACGATTTCATCCGGGGCAGCCTGGCACTGCCCGTTCGGCAGGGGGCTTTGCTGGGGTACCCTGCGCCCTGTTTGTGAACAGAGAAACTTAACGAAGGAGGTTGGGGCCATGGGGAGACGAGGACACAAAGGTTGGGAAGAGGAAGGTAACGGAAGGACAGAAGGGCCGCAGGGCCGAGCTCTCCCGCAGTCGGGGTGTGCTGGAGCAGGGAGCCCCCCGTCCATGGCAGGGAGCTTGTCGGTTCAGCGCTGCCTGCAGCTGCTGTCTGCCATCAGGAGGAGAGGCCTCTGGCTCTAAGGGGGTTTCAGGGCTTCTGATTTCTAGCAGTAAGAACCTTGTGCAGGCCCGTTTCTTGATCGGAGGGTTGGTTTGTTTGCAGGCACCGCAGGGTGCCCAGCCCTGGTGCCGGTTGTGAGCCGTTGCCTGACCGTGGCTGGGCACAGGGCACCAGGGTGCCTCAGCGGGGCCGTCGCAGAGCTCGGCTCTCATGTGGGCAGGAGGAGGTTTGGGCTGTCCTCCTGGCCAAGCGGACTCTTCAAACAGATCAAAAGTGAACGTGCCTGTGTCCGGGCAGGAGCCATCCCTGCGAGTGCAGCAGGAGCGCTCCAGCCCCGACAGCCCAGAGAGTGCTGAGTGGAGTTGCCAGGACTCGGGCAGCGGGGTGGGCAGTAGGAAATACAGGGCACTCAGAGCTGTTAGTGTTGCCCACAGCGGTGTTTTGTGAGAGAGGGGGAAAACCACAGCGTGATGGATCTTTGTGGGCAGGTCTACATAAAGAGGAGCCGCAGGGCTGGGTTTCGGTTGTGGCTTCTCCCGAATCCAAGTGGCTTTCTGCAAACGCCTGTGTAAACACACAGGAGGCTGTGTGCAGCCATCTGGTACCTTCTGGTGAGCGCTCCCTTCCTTTGTTCGCTTCCCAGGAGAGTGGTCCCGGGGGCTTCCCTCGTTTCCTGACACCCAGTTAGGTTTCCAGCGCGTTCACAAGCTCCTGGCCAAGCGGTTGGGGTCTCCAGCCCTTCTCGACCCAGCCCTTCCTAGACTCTCTGCCGGAGAGCAGGTGGCTTTCTGTAAGGAGGTCAGGTGCGTCTGCTGCCTTCACCCTCCCTGCATCAAAATCAGCTTCTGAAGACAAGTTGCTGGTTTCACAGCCCGCGGGTTCAGCTCCTTCCCTGCGCCAGTCAGACGCAGACGTGTCTGGGTTGCCCGTGGGTCGGGGGCTGTAGGTGGCTTTGCTGCCTCTGTCCCGGGACAATCTCTGGTTGAAATTCTTCTGCTCAGCTGACAGCAGGAGGAGGCACCACGCCGGAATAGGGGGGGCAAAACCAATCCAAACGCAAGGGCAGGAAGATGTGCTGGGTGAGGGCTGCTGGGCAGGTTCTGGGGTGTTGGGTTCGGGGTCACGGGGCGGGTGGGTGTCCCCTCCTCGCAGCTCTAGGTCAGCTCTGTCGGTGTGGGACACCATCCTGTGTGTGATGCCCCATGTCTGTGGTGGTTGGTGTCTCCCGTGGCCTCCAGGTTCCGCTAGGTGTGGGTCTGACACTTGTAAAGGAGCCTCTCTGCAGATGCCGCGAGTTCCTGAGCCAGAATTGCCGCTCTAGAGAAGCGTGGCTGTGGCCAGGCAGGTGGGCTGGCACACGCCCTGATGTAGGGGCTGTCCTGGCCACGCAGCTTGCTTAAGGGTTCCAGCTTTAGGGATGTGCTGGGGTCGGGGGGGATGGTCCTCGCTCTGCCTCTCCGCTGACTTCATCCTCACGGGATGGCGGGAGGCTGGAGAGCCCAGGGGGCTGGAGATCCTCAGCAGCGGCGGCACAGTGCCCATCCCCATGGAAACGGGCGAGAAGCTGCGAAACCTGGGGCAACGCGCTCAGCATAATCCCCGGGTTCAGTGCCAGCCGGGCGCTGGGTTACCCACCCACCCCTGTGTCTGTGCCCCTCCTGCCTCACCCGGTGCGTGTGGCGAGTGGGAACTGGAGTCCCTCTCCTTCATCGCAAACCACGTGCTGGGAGCAGAGCCCGAGCCCCTCACATCCCTCCCCTCCACACGGACCCAGACCTCCCTCCCCACCAGGTCTCCCTGTCCCTCCCCTAGCTGACAGGTGCCATGAGCCAGCTGCTTTCCCGCAGGGCGCTCAGCATGGCCCTTGGCCTGGCAAGTGCACCCGCTGCCCAGCGGGGTGGGGGCAGAACCCCATCCCCGTTCACGTAGGGTCTGGTGCAGATGTTCATCTGCGCTCTGCAAATGCCTCTCTCGAGTAATTGCTCATCAGATTGCGAGAGAAACTTCTCCGCCAGCCTGGCTCTGCGGCGGCTGTGGGCTGGAGCACAGATGCCTTTCCCTGTTATTTAAAAACAAGAGAAAAAAGCCTCTCTGTGGTACCGGTGGTAGCTAAGTAAGCGGGGGGAGAGGAGGAGGCAGTGGGAATCACAGGGAGGTGTCAGAAAAGCTGTGGTTAGTATTGTCAGCCCTGCTTTGTTTTCACTTTAGGTCTTGTTCCCCCCAGTCCTTTGTGCCCGAGCTTTGCCCTGAGAGGAGCCGCAGCACCCGCTGCCCGCAGAGCCGCCCCAGCAGAGCCAGCTCCGAGCTCAGCCTGAGCGCAGAAGCTTTGCACCGCCTTTCAGACCAGAGGACTCGGCGGGTGATGGGGGGTGTGGGGTGGTGGGCCGCGTGTGGGCTGCTGGCTCTGGCCGTAAGCAGTAGCTTGGCTGCCAGTGCCCACGCTGGACGCTGCGGTCCTTTCCCAGCAGTGGGAAGAGCCCACGCTCTGCACTGAGCTGGTGCAGGGGTCGAGGTGTCTTTGCACGCAGAGAACTGCAGTGGGGCAGAACCGCTCTGTAGTGCGGGGGGGTGTGGGGTTGTGTCCCTCCTGCTGCAGCATCGCCCCAGGGGAGGCAGGAAGGGTCCTGCAAGGGGCTCATGCAATTATGGGAGGAATGGAGAGAGGAGATGGGGGTGAAGCGAACCCCGAGGGCAGCTGAGGCTGCTGGACGATGCTGAGTGGAAAATGAGCAGCACCGTCTGCAGTTCCTGGGCCGCTTGGCTGGGAGGGAGGGAGGGAGGGAGGGAGAGAAAAGAGCAGTCAGGAAGCTGTAGGAAGTGCAGCTCAAGGAAACCGTTAATGAATTAATGAGTGCTTGGGCTGTTCTGTAAAGGCCACCGGCCCGCAGTGGGCTGCAGGCAGGCTTTCCATGAATCCAGAGCTGCGTGCAGGACTGTGCTGCCAGGGACCCAGCCCCTCCAGTGCTGCTGTGCATCTGGGGTACAGGCCCGGGGAGATGGGACCGATGGGGCCAGGTTGCTCTAGGCAGGGGCTGAGGCAGCCGGTACCAATGGTGCCTGCTGGTGGAGGCTCTGCAGGGGCATCTCGCGCTGTGGCTAGAGGGACACCAGTGCGTGTCAGCCCTCCCGAGCTTGGCAGCCGTAGCTCTCCGTGTGGTTTGGTCCTCTCAGTGCAGGCTGGGCTGTTCCCGCTCCTTTCCGTGGTGCTGCTCCCCAGCCCAAGGTTCAGCTGCTTTGCCTGCAGGAGCTGTGAGAGGTTGGAGACCTGAGGTTTGGGTTGATGTGTGGTTTGGGTTGGCCACCCTGTCCTGGCATCCTGTAGCCTAGCACCCTTGTTAATCCTGGACTCCTCCTCAGCTGCAGTCAGACCTGGCACAGGGCACAGCAGGGGGCTGTGGATGAGTGAGAGTGGAGACCCTCTGTGAGCCGGTGTCTGGGTGGGTGTGCGGCAGCGGGGATGGCAGCTATGGCCACCCTCTGGTCTGGCATTCGTGTCCCTCAGCAAAGAGAGGGGGACGGCTCAGGAGCGGCTGAGCATCTCCTCTTAGGACTGTCAGTGTCCTCCTTCCCTCTCCCACTGTTCTTCAGGAGCTGAACTGCTCTGGGTGGCAGCTGTGGGAAATGAGAAGTGCTGAGGGTGTGCGAGAACAGGTGGCTCTGGCTGCTGCTGAGCAGTGAGCTGTGACAGTGCTGCTGTGCTCGGGTACCTCTGCCCTCCTGTGCTTGGGTACCTCTGCCCTCCTGTGCTTGGGTACCTCTGCCCTCCTGTGCTCGGGTACCTCTGCCCTGCTGTTCGAGGCCTCTCCCATCCCGGCGACAGCAAAGCCGTGGGGCACGGGGTGATGAGTTGGTGTGGCTGCGCGATGGGCCGGCGCTTAGCCACGCTGCGTCCTTACGTTGAGCGGTGTCGTGTGTGCAGCTCAGCTGCTTGCAGCACTGTGACGCTGTAAGAATGTGCTCAGGACTCTCAACTGCTGCTGCTTAGCGGCTCCTCCAGTAGAGGTGGCGGCTGGCAGGACCTTCAGTGCGAGGCTGAGATGATAACCTGCCCTGGCAGTGCTGGTGCTGGGGGCCATGCCCGTTGTGGCCAGCGTGGCCAGACCGGCCAGTCCCTCCAGCGGTGTCCAGTGCTGGCTCTGACCCGCCGCATGGTCCTTTCGCACGTGGCTGCACCTTTAACCAGTAACAACCAGTAACAACCAGTAACAGCCCCTGCGCGGGGAGCCGGTGTGGGCTGTGCTGCTGCCGTGAGCTCAGTGCGGCGCTTGGGGTTCGGAGCAGGTGGTGCCTGGAGAGGAGCTGGGCCGGTGCTGCGGGAAGGATGTGGCTCCAGCAGCCATGGGATCCACTGAGCTGGCCTCGGCCTGCGACTGCGCCCGGTGTGCGGGTGGGCTTGGCTCACCGCTCCAACGCACCAGCTGCTGGTGGCTTCGTGCTGGGCTTTGTGGGGTCGCCCGCGAGGCTGAGGTGTAGGTGCAGCTGGACAGATGGCTCGGGGTTGCGATGGGCAGGAGGATGTTGACGCTGGGGTGCTGGTGGCGGCGTCGTGCTGCTCTGCTCTGGCATCCTGGCTGGTCATGGGTCTCTGGCTTCTTCCTGAGTCAGCGCTGGCAGTCTGGAGGCCGCCTGGCCTGGAGTTGTGGGTCACTGCAGGGACAGCAGCACCTCAGAGGTGTGGGGTGACCCCATCAACACTTTGAGAGCCGGCAGCAGAAGGGAGGTCTGTCTTCGGCCCTGGTCTGGTTTGTGCGGTGCAGGGCGAGCGTGGGCTGCCTGAGCTAGCGCAGGGTCCCAGGGTGCCTGCAGTCGCTGCCGGTCCTGTTGTGCAGGGTCCCGTTGGCGGTTCGGTGCTGGAGCCGCAGCAGGGGAGCAGCCGGCGGGTGCTGGAAGGAGTGGCTGTGGCGAGTGGGACTCGGGATTGATTACTGAGCGCTCCCAGCGTGCGGAGAGCTGCTCCGGCACGGCTTTGCGATCCGCAGATCGATGTGCGAGAGTATTTCTGAAACAGCAGGCTCCTTTCAGCCAGAACCAATTGCTTCTGCTTATCAGGGCGCTGAGCAACAGCAGCAAACAATCCCGGGGGCGACTGCTCCTCGGAGCTGCTGCGGAGCCCTTTCCTCCAGCCCTGCTTCGGATCCTTCCTGTTCATCGTGGCCAGAGGGACCCCTGCCTCACGCCCTTCTCTCTGCGGAGGCCTCTGTTCTCCCCCGCTCGCTGCAGGGGAAATTCCGTGCTCCCAGCTCCGCTCTTACTCTCCCACCGAGGCTGCCTGGGGGGCTGTTCCTGGGGTTAAACCAGTGTGGGTGGAAAGCGGGCAGGTGGGGTTGTCAGGGTGCCAGTGAGGGGTACTGGGTGAACACAGAGCCCTGGAGGGTGCCCTCAGGCCCCACCAGCCATCCATGCTCTGGTACCAGCACCCCAGGGTGCTGCGCATGTGGTGCGAGGCAGGGTCTCTCCCGAGGGTCCTCTCTGCTCCCTGCACACACACTGGGGCGAGGGCTGCCCCCCACGGTGGTACCACTTTCTCACCGCGGGAGCAGGATGAGTGCTCTCCCCAGAGAGGTTCCATGTGCTGAATAATTCCCCTTGACATCCCCAGCTCTCTGAACCCGGCTCTGCTCTCCTCTTGCTCATCTGGAATGAATCCCGAGAGGTTGTGGCCACCCGTCCCATGGTTGTGGCCATCCATCCCGTGCTCCTGCCAGCCCAGTCCCCATGGTGCAGGAGTCTGTGCCAGCTGAAGTCTGTCTGCTGAGTGAGTCTGTTCTGACACCCCCAGAATAGAGGACAGAGTCGGTGACAGACATGGCAGTGACCCCAGAGAGCCCCGAAGGAGGCCACTGCTCTGAGCGGGACTCAAGCTCTACCCCAGCAGAAGCACCTGCAGATATCCCTGAACGTCTGTGGCTCCTGCTGGCTACCCAGGGCTGTCACGAGCAGCCAACCGATGTGTCGGGGCTTGTTTGGAGGAAGCAGGGGTAACCAGGATACAGGGCATAGGAGAGGGAGTGTGTGATGCTGAATGGAAAGGTTGCTGCCCAGAGCACCAGTCGTGCCCGGGTCTGCCTTGTTCTCTGCCGTCTGTAGCTTCTCAGTGGGACACCGCGCGCTCCCTGCCCTCCGCGGGCTGTGATCAAGGCTGGGAAAATGGGGGAGGTGGGATGAAAGGGCTGAAGGGCGACTGAAGAGCCGCCGGTGCGCTGCGCTCCTGCGGGGCTATGTACCCTACCAACGCGGGGGCTCTGCCTGCCCGTGTGCCGTCCATCGGTCACGCGCCGGGCGCTGCCGCGAGGCTGGTGATTTCCTCACAATGCCTCTGCCTAACACAGGAGTGGAGCACGGAGCACGGAGCTCCTGCTCTGCCTCGAGTGCCTGTTCTCGCTCGCTTCGGTACACGGGAAGAGCACGCCCAGGACCCCAGCTCCCGCGGCGGCTGCGTTCGTCATGGCTTTCTCTGTGCTGGGAGAGCGTTGTTGATTACTGGCAGTGCGGGTTCTCCTATCAATTAGTGATCGATTGCAGCTCGGCTGCGGGGGCCTCTCACTGAGGGCAGCAGTGGTCTCTGTGCTTCGCAGACCCCCGCTAGCCATCCCCCCGATCCTTTACCACGCAGCGTCGGGCTTTGTCCCTCCGCAGTGTGGCCGTGCGAAGGGCCTGCGTGGCCACGCGTCGGGGCCGGGACGGCGCTGGAGCACGGGGAGGCGCATGGGGTTGCACGCTAGCAACTGGTGCATCTCCACAATTACTCCTGCTGCTCATTAGCTGCATTGCCATAGCAACCGCGGGCTCTGGTGATGGACCCACCGCTGGTGCGGGAGATGCGGGAGGAGCAGCATGATCCCTGGGGCCGTTCCAGCCTGTCTCCTCGCTCGGTGGGGATCCGTGCTGCAGGCTTTCTGTCTCCCTTCAGCGGGGCTCAGCCCTGCCCTTCTCGCAGAGAGCTGCTCGCACACGCTGTCTGGTCTTTCTCTCCCGGATCCCAGTGCTCCTCAGCCCCCGTGCGGTTCCTGCTCCGGATCAGCCCCGCGAGCCTTTCACCAGCCCGTCTCCGCGTGGGGTGGTAGCAGTGCCCGAGGGGAGCTGGGCAGGAGCGTCTCCTGCCCCTCAGCGATGTGTGGACGGAGGGGCTGTTGCTCTGGCTGTGTGTCAGCCTGACAGTGCTCGCAGAACCTGACAGCCCTTCAGACTACTATGGCTGAGGAGGCTGTTCCCTGCGGTCGGGGGGCCCGGCTGGCCACAGGTTGGCTGTTGCTCCTCACAGAAATAGTCGGCTGTCTCTGAATTTAGTCTGTTCAGGTCTCGGAGCAGAAAGAAATCAGCAGGAGTGGAGTGACAGGATGGCAGGGAGTGCTTGCGTCCCTGCGGTCGGTGGCTGAACCCGTCTGGCTGGGCACAGCCTCAGAGCTGGATCCTCTTTAATCACCCAGGGCGCAGACCTCGCTGGCACCGTCAGAGCGCTCTGCTGCCAGCTTCTCGCTGGACAGGGAAAAGGGTCTGACCTGCAGCTGAGTCCAGCACAGTCGCCACCCATCAGGAGTTCCCTGCGTAGCTGTAGGTGGGTAAATACAGGCAGCTGTCCTCACTAGGATGCGGGGGTAACCTGCCTGGAGAGGTCTCCTTGCCCTCAGTCACCCCTCAGCTGCTCCTCGTATGGACCTGCTGTCGGGACTGGGGCTGGGGTTGTTGCAATAGGTGCAGGGCCAGGTTTCCCCTGCCCACCCCAGGCACCCTGGCAGCCGCATCCCCAGGTCGGTGTTTTGAAGCCTCTCCGGGAAGCTGCGGCGCCTGCCAGCCCTGTGTGAGCTGCCGTGACGGCGTTCGCGTGAGGCTTCGTGCAAAAGTAGGTCTTGTTAGAGCGGCGCTGGGGAGGCTCCGAGCTCGAGCAGAACCTGTTCAGGACTGCAGATGTGCGTCCCACAGCCACAGTAAACGGCTGCCTGCGGGCGCTTCAGCGGAGACCCCGGTACATTGGGCTGTGGGGCCGTACCCGCTGCGGCTGGGCTCTCACTCGTGGGTTGGCTCTGGCCACACAGCAGTGTTTGCCTGCACAGCGATGCTGTGCAGGACAGGCCCCTCATCCCTGCCTGTGCCACGGCTGCCTGTCCCTAGTCCTGAGTGCCCCTTTGGGTCACAGAGGGTCAGTCCGTCGTCAAACCTCGCTGCTGCGTTTGGAGGGCAGTGAGAAAGCGCTAGGAGTCTCCCTGCTGGGGCTGATGGCCGATGCTAACTACTGGCAGGTACTAACGGAGCAGGTAAGAGGGAAGCTCTTTCAGGGGCTGAAGGGGCTCGGTGTCGAACACTCTGCTGCTCGCCACAGTCCTTCGCTTCAGCTGCACGTGGCTCTGTGCAGGGGCCGCTCCGCCCTCAGATCCTGCCCGAGGCTCTGCCATCAGCCGTGGGCAGTGTCGTGGTGCCAGTGCCACTCCAGCCTCACCTCCTCGGCCAGGGCTCTTCCATGCAGCACTCAACACCTTCATCTCCCTTTCTGCTGCAAAAGCCAGGGTGGGCAAAGGAGTGAGATGACCGCTGCTCGTTTGTGCTGAGGGCTGCAGCGCAGAGGCAGTGACCCCTCTTCTGTATTTGCTGCTGCGCCGGAGCACTGCGTTCAGCGCGGACAGACGCGTTCTGCTGATGGCAGAGACTGTTGTTAAAGAGACGCTGCAGCCTGCTTGCTGGGGCCGCTCGGCCGGGGCGGCCGGTCCTGCTGCTTGGCTTTGGCAGCCACGGGCCAAGGCAGAGGGAGGTGCTGTGCAGAGCCGTCCCTGGGAGGCACTGGGTGAGTGCTGGGAGGTGAGCTAAGGCAGCTGGGCCGTAAAACGGGGAAGAGAGAAAACCGGCCCTGTGTCTTCCTTCCCCTGCAGTGAGCGGCCTCGGTTGCCACAGCAGGGACACGGCTCGGCGGGAGCTCGGTGCACGGCAGCGGGGGCCCCTGGCTGTCGCTCGCCGTGAGGCGGGCCCAGTTGGCCTGCTAATGGCTCTTTGCCGTCGGAGGATCTGATGCGGAGCCGGAGCCTCCTGTGTCGGCAGGAGAGCGGCTGGAGCGTTGTCTCGCGAAGGTAAATGGGCAGAATTGCCCTGCTTTTCCGATCAGGCTGAGCCGAGCGGTGTCACCACAGGGTGCGGGTGAGGGTGACGCTGGGAGCACGACAGCCTTTGATGAGGGCATAACCAGGGGGACAGGTGATGGCAGAGCGGTGGATGCAGTCTGTCGTGACCTCAGGCAGGCGTCTGACTCAGTC
>VZRI01004176.1:156760-186179 GCA_013397515.1 Upupa epops | reverse complement strand
GCAGCCATTCAGCGAGACCTGGACAGGCTGGAGAGCTGGGTCTGGGTGATGCTGCTGTGGCAGGGGGATTGGACTGGATGATCTGTTGAGGTCCCTTCTGATCCCTGAGGATTCCAGGATTCTGTGTAGAGCTGAAGTCCTGCTGTGGCGCCAACTCTTCATCCTCCTGCTGCCCCTTGGCCTGGGGCTGGGTGGAGAGCCCTGGAGCCCTGTGCTCCCTGCGACCCTGTCCCCATCCCAGGCCCAGTTCCGTTCAGCATCGCGGGGAGGAGGTGGCCCAGCTCCACGGGCTGGGAGGCAGCGGCTGTTTTGGAGGTTCGCCTTACGTGTCCGGGTATTTTTATCTCGTGCCTCATTCTGGCAGCCGGGTCTGAGTCATCTCCTCCCCAGTTTAGACTTGTACTCCCTTCTCCACCCACCGCCAGCAAGACCTGGATCCACCGGGCACGGGCTGCCGCCGGCCTCGCCGGAGCCACGTTGGTGTCGAGCTGTGTGGGCCCCTCCGCAGGGCTGCGGGCAGGGGACGGTTCGTTCGGCCTATGCGGAGCATCTGCTCGCTCGCGTGGCTGTGGAGGGCTTGGTGTGGAGGAACGCGCGGAGGAAGAGCAGCCCCTCCTCGGTTACAGCCCTCTCCTGCAGCAGCAGGTGAGCGGAATGGCCTGGCCTCTTCCCGGGGCTCTGCTCGCAGGAGGCGGTGGCTGTTCCCCAGGAGGGTTTGATTCCCACGTGTGTGAGCGCCGTGCACCCTTGCAGAGCGGCTGCCGCAGTCACCGTGCTGTGGGTGCTGATGCACTGTCCTCCTCTGCTCTGTCCATGGCCACTCTGCTCTGCCTCTGCGATGCATGGCCGCCGCTGCGAGTGGGGACAAAGGAAAGCTGCTTGGCTCCTTCCGTCCCACGTGGAGGACGTGGTGTTCACGAGTGGGACCTGGAGAGAGCCCATCTGCTCTGGTGTGGAGCTGCTCACTTCAGAGCCGAGAGGACGGTGCCCTGTCCCTCCTGGGACGCTCACACCAAGAGCTGAGGAGTGTGGAGCTGCTGCTCAGTTGACTGTTTCTCTGTGCCGGGTTGCTGACTCGTGTGGAGTCCCCTGAAGCTGTGCCCATTGTGTTCCAGAACACCCGTGCTGCCCGGGCCCTGGCGATGCGGTCTGCAGTGGTGCCCCACACGGTGTCTGCACGCGCTGGCCTGGCACTGCCACAGCTCACGCTGACCCACGCGCGCCTGGAGCCGCCAGCTCCGGCAGAGGCACCCGCTCCACACCTGCCCGGGCCGGTTCCGTGGCTGGGGGTGCTGACCTCAGGCGACGCTGGGCAGAGCCACCGTGTTGGGAGCGGGCTGGGGCTGTGGGAGGGTGGGGGCTGGTTCTGCTCCCCGTAACTGCCCAGGAAGGGGACAGCTGATGCCAGGGGTTGGGGGGACCGGTGCCTGCTCCCCCTGGGTGCAGCGGCCCTGCGGCTGCTGTGCGCTGGGCTGAGGGTGGGCTGCTTGTGTCTGCCTGGTGACCCCGTTAGAGAGAGATGGCACAGAAAGCTTGGAACAGTGGAGGAGGAGTTGGTTGCCAGAGCACTTGGATGTTGCTCTGCGCGAGGGGAGCGGAGTCAGATGTGATCAAGAGAAAGCTAGAAATAGTCTGGAGCTAGCGTCCCGTCTTCCCTCTGACAGCACGAAGGGCTCTGCGATTGATTCCAGCGGAAGCAGCGCTGGGGAGGGAAGGGAAGTTGGGGGAGATGGAGCAGGTCAGAGATGAGATGATTGAAAGGATCAGCGAGCCCAGGGCTGCTAAGAATAGAGCACATCAGAGACAAAGCGAGGGGTCAGGCGGTCTGACGGGAGGATGCTGGTGCAGATGCGGTGTCTCCAGTGCTGACAGCAGCGGCAGAGTGATGAGTGATTGGGGAGGAACAGGCTGGAGCTGCTCTGCAATGAAAGCAGTTACACTGGGATCCAATGGGGACCTGATCAGTGAAGCCTCGATCCAGCTGCTGGGGAAGGCACTGGAGGGGGCCACTGCCAAGGACCAGGACTGCGACCCACGGGAACTGGGCAAGGGACCTAGCCTTTGGTCTGGAGCAGCAGGGCAGAGCCCGAGCAACTGTTTTCTCCATCTCCACGGGCAGCAGAACAAGCAGAAGCTGATTTAACCAGCAGGAAGGCAGGAAGGGGCAGTGCCAGGACGTTGTGGAAGACTGCAGCTCAGCAGGACAGGCTGTGGGGATGCTGTGTTCCTGTGGGCACAGCAGCAGTGCTGCCCAGGGTGCTCTGGGCACAGTGGCTGGCCAGTGCCTGGGCACAGTGCCTGGCTGTCCTAGGAAGCCTCCTGGCAGCTGAGACCTGCTCAGAGCCAGGCTTCTCCTTCTCCAGAGCTTGCTGGGGTCAGCAGCTGAGACAGCGCGTGCCCCGTGCTGTTAGCCAGTCCCCCAGCACTGCAGTAAGGTCTGCTCAGGCTCTCTGGGTTGCAGCGGTTAAGTGTTCCATGGGTTCCGTGCAGACACCATTTCCCTGGTCGGTGCCTGAGGGGGTGCTGGTTGGGTGGAGCTGGTGGTGGGACGTGTGCTGCTTCACATCCACGTCGTCTTCTGCAGCCCTGGGTTAGTGTCGGCAGGTTTCCTCCGGGACACAGGAGACCTCGTTAACCCTCAGTCCCGAAGGGCTCCTGGTTTGCAGTCAGTTGTGTTGCTTGGTGAGGTGCAGAGCCCCGAGGATGGGGGTCTCCTCATGGTGGAGAAGCTAAACCACCCTGCAGGTCTATCCTCCGGCTCTGTGCTTCTCCCTAGCGCAGTCGCCACTGCATCTTGCAGCCTGGCTTCCACTGGGACTGCCCCGTCGGAGCTCTTGAGCGGCTCTGCTGAAAACGACAGTGGAGTGGATGGGAGTGCAGGGGGGAGAGCGCTGGCACAGGCCAGGGTGCGGCGGGGCCTTGGGTCTCCCTCAGGCATGGTGCAGCAGCCGCCCTCCTGAGGACGCGCGCGTGGCTCAGGTTTTGATTCCCATCCCTGACACCTGGAGAACCGCTCCCGAGCAGGAGGAGCTCCACAGCTGTGCCCGGAGCCGCGGGCACGGCCTGGCCACAGCTCGGCTGGCTCTACCCAGCTCTTTGGGGAAGGGGGTTTATTGGTGGTAATTGGGCTGGAAGGCAGAGCGCGTCACGCTGGCCAGCCCAGCTCGCTGGGACACGGAGTCCTGGCGGGCAGATGCGGGCGGGTCTGAATAGATGAGTCTGACATCACCCGGCTGCTTATTAACTATTAAACCTCGTTTCAGTAACTCTCCTGGCAACTGTGTGCCTGTGTTGCCATAGTTTCTTTGTTAACAGAGCATCATCCCCTCCTCCTTCATCATCTCCTCAGCAGCGCTGCTGGAGGGGACCGCACGTGCTGGCGAGCGGCGAGCAGCCAAGACCCACACGGAACCGCGGCTCGAGCCTTGAGAGGCTGTGCGGGAGGCACGGGTGGCGTTCCTGCTCTGCTCCTCGTCCCCGGGACAGATCAGGCCCGAGGGGTAAATCGGCTGGAACAGATCTGTGCCGTCTCAGCTGGCGGGCGTCAGGCTCAGCCCGGCGCGCTGGGGGAGAGTCCCTGGGAGATCTGTGCGCTGGTAAAAGGCTTCTGTGAGTAATTGCAGGCTTGAGGGGAGCTGCCGCGCTGGGTCCTGACAGGCGGTGTTTATTCCATTTCTGTGCACTATCGCCAATTACACAGTCATTAACAACAGCCCGAGGGGCAGCGCCGGGCGGCGTAAAGCCTCTGCGCCCCAGGAGCTGGGGGAGCACTGGGGTCTCCGGATGCGCCGGGGGGCAGACCCTGCCGTCACCCTTCCGGAGATGTTCAGAGTGAGCCGTGCTGAAGCTGCGACGGGTCACACCGAGGGGATGGGGTGCTGCCCACCACCCCTCGGCACCAGCTGGGCCGGCAGTTCCTCCTGGGCTGGGGTGGGGAGCAGCTGCGTCCCCGCTCCCCGCTGCGAGCGAGCTCAGCTCAGCCCAGCAGCAATTAACAGCGGTTCTGAAAAGAAAACCTCGTGCCTAGGGGTGCGTGGAGGGAATTGCACGGACTTGAGGTGCCTGCACTGGCCTTTCTGGGGAGAGCTGTCTGTCTTGAGGAGGTCCGGGCCAGCGCTTTGTTCTCGTGATGCTCCAGGTAGCCCCCGAGCGTGCAGGCAAGCCACGCTCATTGTCTACAGACCCCAGAGACGTTGATGTGGCTTCGCTGGGGTGCTGGCTGACACCAGTCCTGCCCTGCTCTGTCTCACCCGGACTCTGTTCGGCATATCCAGCAGCACCAAACAGGCAGCACACCGGTGTGGCCCAGCAGCCAGGCAGTGACTGACCCCGGTGCCCGGGGGGTCGCCGGGAGCCAGCTCCCTTGTCACCGGCTGTTTCGACGTCTTTCAGCATCTCTGCTCCCTGTTTCGGGGGTTGCAGTCCTGCCGAGGGCTGGTGAACGGCAGGGCACAGCGAGTGATGAAGAGGAGGGACACGCACGCTTCATTGAGGCTCGGCGGAGTGTTGTGCTCAGCAGCGCGAGGCGCATGACGGGCTCTGTGCTGGGTGAGCGGGCACGAGCGCGGGAGCTGATGTCTGCAGCACCTCACGGCAGAGCAGCAGCTGCAGGGGGGCACAGGCAGCCACGGGCAGGGCCCTTGGGGAAATGCAGGGTTTCGATTATTATCCCCGCGGCTCCACGAGTGTCTCTTGTGCTGCAGGGAGAGCTGCGGCCAGAGAGGGGTGGGCAGGGCCATGTGCCGGGGTACAGATGCACATGCGTGTTCCGTGTATTCCATACTGGTTGTGTTCCATGCACACGTGTGTGAGCTCTGTCACACGGACCAACTCCATTGCAACTGTGCGCGCAGAGCCTTGGCAAGGATGCCAGAGGAGCTCTTTGCTCCCAGTGACCAAGCATGGTGTGAGGACGGGTGCTCTCCGTTGCACGGGGATGAGTAAACCCCCTGCAGTGGCTGCCTGAGTATCTCTGGGTGCTGCTCGGCCAGTTCGGGAAGCAGCCTTTCCCTCTCTCTGGTTCTTAACTGAGAGGAAGCAGATTTGGAGCGATTCCCTTCCCCAGGAGACAGAAAAGTGCAGTTTGCCTGTGCTGGAGATGACGGTCCCCACCGCTTGGGGTCCCTGGCTGACATTTGCCACTGGGCAGAGGCTTTGCCGTTACCTCAGCAGCGAAGGCCTTGGCTGCAGCAGAAGGCAGCTGGGAGACCTGAGGTGGGGGCAGGAGAGAGCCTGTGGTGACCTCTTTCTGAGGAGCGGCCGGGTGTCCCCAGTGCTCATCCCCTGCCCCACTGGAGCGGCCGAGTGCTGCTCTGAGTAAGCAGTTTGCTCCCTGCTGCCCAGAGCGCCCGTGCGTGTGAGGGAAGGGAGGATGTGTTTGAGAGGAAGATGCTGACGTGTGAAGTGGGAGTCTGGAGATCCAGGAATAGCTGCTCTGTTTCCCGAACAGAGAGGAGCCTCCACCGGACCCGAGTCGGGGGGTGCTGATGCCTGTCCTGGCATTTCCAGCTCCACTGGTCCCCCTGTTCCCCGCAGTGCTGGGGCTGTGGGGATGGTTGTGCCTTGCTGTTGGGGGTGACGGACACCCTGTGTGCTGCTGGTGGGAGCTCTGCCCAGCCCAGAGCTTTCAGAGACAGCTCTCTGGTGGGCAGGAGCAGAAAGGAACCTGACAGAACAGAAAGCAGGTCAGCCAGAAGGAGAAGCAGGCATGGACGGATGAGGAGCAGCACAGGAGTCTGCTGCTGCCTTTCTGCCCCCCTGCACAAGAAGGAGCAGTTAGAGCTGTGCCTGGCATCCAGCTGACTCCGCAGTTGCCCTAGGGGTCCCTGCACCAAAACTCTCATCCCCTCCAGCAGTGTGGGAGGGGGGTCCCTTTTCTGCTTCCCCTGCACACTCCTCTCGTCCACTCCTCTGTCCCACAGTGCAGCCCGTGCTGGTGTCCCCCCTCCTCGGGCCACGGCCAGCAGGAGGAAAGGCTGTGTAGGTGTCTAAGATGTGGTCCAGGCCTCCCCCTGTGTCCCCTCTCTGACCCTGAGGACACAGACTGGGAGTGGGACACAAGTTTCATCCCCCTGATCTCACAGAAGGCAGGGACAATCTCCTGCCAGTGCCTGGACCAGTATGGTGGCTCCGGCTCCAGCTCGGCAGCCCCCCAGCACCATCTGGGGGGAGGTGGTTAGATGCTCCTGCCTTCCTGATGGGCAGGTCCCTGCCACTGAGTCACGGATGCAGGGGCTGACTGTGTTTGTTGTTTGTGTTTTCGAGTTAAGCTGTTATTTCGTGCAGCCGCCAGCACAGCCCACGTCCAGGCACGTAGGTGAGGGCTCTGCTTGGCTCCCGGGTTGATCCCCTGCCACTGGTGTGAGTGGTGGGAGGCACCCAGGCCAGGGGATGCGTGTCCATGATTGTGTCTTGAGGGCTTCGTGCTTGCCCCCGCGAGCGTGGCTGGGCTGCCGTGGGTTCGAGGAGCAGGGGGTCTGCACAGGGAGCACTGTGGCTTCCAGAATGTCTTGGGTTCAGTTTAGGTGGCGCTGGCAACGTCAGGCTCAGCCCTGTGGGAGCCCTAGTTAGCTCCGTCAGCGCCGGTGCGCCCCAATCGCTGCACGTGGGTGGTTGGGTTTGGCAAGGGAAGGGGAACCTCGGGTGCCACCTGACTGCTGGTGTGCTGTGCGTTGGAGCTGGTGCCCTGCGAGCGTCCCCCCTGTTCTCAGCTCAGCGGCATCAGATGTTGTTGGGGACCGGCGTAAGCTGTGTGCGTTGGGCTGAGCCGTGGGCTGGAGCCGAGCGCTGCAGTGGGCTCACGAGCAGGACTATTATTAGCACTCCCCTTCCTGCGTGGGCAGCGATGGCCCTGACCCGCTGCGGTAATTCACCCAGCGCATGGCGGGGCTGGGCTCCTCCGAGATCACAGCCCTGTTACTCACTGTGAGTCACGCACAGTGCCGTCCCGCTGCGCCCCTCACACCCGAAGGAGTGGGCGTTGCTGCGGGTCCTCCATCACCCTCACGTCTGTGGGAGCTGGCCCATGGTGAGGGGTGGAACTGGACCCACGTGAGAGCTGCAGGCTGTCCCCTCCAGGAGTGACTCTGCCCTGACACCATTGCGCAGTCCTGTGGGGGATAAGCGCTGTGCCAGCTCCGGTGCATCCCACAGGCAGCGTGAGGTGGCAGTGCCCATCCATCAGCCGCACGACAGTCCCGTCAGCTCGCTGGGGGTGGGCGATGGAGGCAGGAACAGAGCCCAGGGCCGGTGGCTGTGTCCCCAGTGACACCTGCATGGTCCCCCTCTGTCCCTCCTTCCACCTGCCCCACCAGGTTCCCTCATCCCCTCCTGCGGGGCAGAGCGCTTGGCTTTGCTCTTTGTGGCCGGCTGTGGTGACGGGGTTCTCCTGTTGGGCTCTGGCTTCCTGTGCCCTTGGGCTCCTCTCTGCTGAATCCGTGTCCTGAGGCTGGAGATACCAGCCTGTCACCAAACAGGGCCTGGTGCCACCCTGCCTGTGCGAAGCAGAAAGCCCGAATGGAGCCCCTGTTCCGTGGCCCCCCGAGGGGCCCCAGCAGACAGCAGCAGGGCCCGTGGTGGCCAAGAGGGCTCGGCAAGTGGCATCTGGTTGGGAAGTGTCAGAGCAGAACGCTCTGTGTGCCTGGAGCTCCTGGTGGGCTCTTCTCTCTGTCCTGTTAAAACCTGCTGCTGTCGGGGGTGCAGCCAGAGGAAATGGAAAAGCCCTGTGGCTCAGGGGGAGGGCGGCTGAGCTGGCTCAGGTGGGAGGGAGTGCTTGGCTGTGGTGCTGAGGGATGTGGTTTGTGCGCCCGTGTCGGGTTCATGGTTGGACTGGATGGCTCTGAAGGTCTTTTTGAGCCCGGGTGATGCTGTGATGCCCAAGCTGAGGTGGAGGTGCCGGGTGACTGGGGTTGAGCCCGGGCGATGCTGTGATGCCCAAGCTGGGGTGGAGGTGCTGGGTGACTGGGGTTGAGCCCGGGCGATGCTGTGATGCCCAAGCTGGGGTGGAGGTGCTGGGTGACTGGGGTTGAGCCCGGGCGATGCTGTGATGCCCAAGCTGAGGTAGCGGTGCTGGACGCCTGGGGTTGCTCCTTTGCTGGCGGTGCTGGCGGTGGGCGCAGCGGCAGCAGCGGTCGCTGGCTGTGCCGGCTGGGTGCGGTCTGTTGCGAGTGTGAAGTGAGGGCACACGGTGCAGACTGTGGGTTTGGCGTGACGGAGCAGATGAAAAATGCAGACGGTTTAAATTTGGCCACCCTCACGTGGAGCAGGGCTTAAAAATGGAAAGCGGCGGCGGGAGGCTCACGGAGAGCATGCTAATTCTGCGATGGGATGGGGCTGACCTATTTCTGTAAGTCATCCCCCATCGCCAGCTCCCGGCAGTGAAATGGGTTCTCTGAACGGTGAATAATTTACGACTTCCAAGTGATTAACGAGAGACGAGAGGCAGCGCTGTGCTCCGAGCTGCAGGGCAGCGCCCAGGCCCTGGCGTCCTTCGGGTTCTGCCTCTTCACTCAGAGGAGGCTCCTGCTGAAGGCAGAGGCAAGGTGCAGCTCATCCTTGGGCTGGAGGGGACCTGAGGAGCTGAGGGGCTCTTCAGCTGTAGTTTAAGTTGTGGATCGAGAAGACTGAAAGAGCTGACTTCTCGTTTCGTGGCTTCCCTCGCACGCTGCGAGCTGTGGGGTGAGCTCAGTTCGTGCCAACAAGCAGAGGCTTTTTCTGATGTGGAACGTGTGTTTCCAGGAGTCACGGGACCGTTCCTCACACTGCCGGCTCGGGACACGAAACGAAGCTCTTGCTGTGGTGTAAGCGAGGGCAAGCCTGCCCTGGTACCAGGCAGGAACAGCCCCACAGCTCCTCCCGCTCTTAAACCCTTTCCCCTGTGTTTTACTGGCCCACGCAGGGGGAACCTGAACTGCCCCCCGGCAGCCTGGAGCCTCCCAGCTCAGCACAGCCCAGTCGCTGTTACAGGGAATTCCCCGGGACAGCTTCCTGCTCTGGGGACCCCGGAGAGGAGAGGCTGCTCCAGCCGGCACTTCTTGCCCTCGCGCTGTGTAGGGTTGGTCTTTCCTCTCCTCTCGCAGAGCATCCCCCATCCCAGGAAAAACAGGCAAGGGAGGGTGTTGCTGTTGAAGAGGTTGCCCTGAGAGCAGCTGGCTCCGCTCCTCCCGGCTGGTAGGACTTCTGTTGCCTGTCAGTAGGAAGAAGGCTCCGGGGTGGTGCCTCAGGACAGGGGTCACAGACACCTGCTCTCTCTCTGGCCTTAGGACACCTCCCCTTCCACTTAAATCTGGGTTTGCATCAGCTCAGTGGTAAAGCCGTGCCCCGTGCCGCTGTGCCCCGTGCCGGTGTGTCCCGTGCCGGTGTGCCCCATGCCAGTGTGCCCTGTGCCCCGTGCCGCTGTGCCCCGTGCTTCCAGGGTTCTGCAGGCATCACTGGATGGGCTTCAATATTTCACAGCTTGGATGCAACTCGAGGGTGCCGCTGGGTTCTCTTCGCAGGCGCAGAGGCTGAGGGATGCTGCAGCATCCATTTTTCATGAGGTGGCGGGTATGATGAGGAAGGCAGTAATGAAGGAGGAAGCCACTGCCTTTCAGCGTCCGCAGTGGGTGAGGCCGTGCAGAGCGTGGCCGTCCCTGCCGCACCGCTGCGGCCTCCTGCCGCGGGCCAGCCGGAGCCGAGGACCGGGCGCTTTCTGTGTGTCCCCTGGCCCTGGCGCTGGGGGTGGTGTGGAAGTAGAGATGCCCCCGCAGGGCAAAGCCTGGGTCTGTGCATCTCCAGTGTTGGTTCCTAGCGAATGGTGCCTGAGGGCAGGGGGTGGGCAGCAGCGCCCTGACCCGCTGTCAGATCTGAGCTGGGCAGCTGCTTTGGCGGCGGGGCTGGGGTGCTGCTTAGGAGCAAAGCGTTACGGAGGGTATCTCTGGCTGGGGACGTAAACCCCTCTTGCTGGGCGCATGAAGAGCAGGTACCTGGAGTTGTGTCTGAGGACACGAAGCGGTGGAGTGGGGTCCCACAAGGCCAGGCACGCAGCCCCGGAAGGGAGAAGCATCTGGCATCAGAGGAATCCCTAATGAACTCGTGGGCTTTGGGGGATCCTTCTCCCTCGTTACCTTCGTGTAACTGGGGGTAACTGGGGGACGGTTCTTGGGCCTCTGCAGTTTGATTTCAGACGGTGCCCTGCTCTCTCCTCGTTCCTCGCGCTTTGTGCTTCACCGCGAGAGTCCCTCGTGCAGTAGCAGCTGCCTCTCATACAGGCTGGAGGACCGGAGCCGGTCTGTTACAGCAGTAGTGACTTTCCCGTGGGACTGGTGTGCTTCTGCGTGGGCTGGGCTTCGCTTCTGGCTGGTGAAGGCTTCTGCCTCCCACTCTGAGAGAGACCCCCTGCTTGTCCCCAGCCCAGCCATGCGCAGCCACCCCTGCTGAGCCAGAACCCGCAGGGAGCGAACGGGACTGACCAACCCCAGTCCCTCTGAGCCCTGCAGACTCTCAGCTTGCAGCTGGAGAGGGAAGCGCCAGAGAGACCCCGGGCTGCGCTCGCAGGAAGCCTGGAGCCATCGCTAAGCGGAGCTGCAGGCAGGGCCAGGTGTCGGTTTGTGACCTGGATTTCTTTTCATCTGTGAAGTGGAAACGCGAGGGGGGTCTGGTTGTGCGGAAAAGCCCTGGCAGGGTCCGTTCTGTGAGGGCTCTGAAGGAGAGCGCGGTGCCCCGTCGCCGCTGCTGTGAGGCGTCGGTGCTCAGAGGGGAGACGGGCTCGGCCGCTCGGCGCTGCCACCTTTGTCCCTGGCAAACTTGGCACCTAGAACCAACTGCTGGAGGCAACCCGGTGTCGGGCCGAGCGGTGCTGGGCTGCTTCCTGAGGGCTCTTCAGCAGTCACAGCCCTGCCCTGGACACAGCCCCAGCGCTTTGCCAGGCGCCCAACCTCGCCGTCCACTGGTGACTGCTAACCGATGAGGAGGAGCCGTGGGTAGCGTTCAGCAGCAGCTCCTGCTCGTCTTGTGCTGCAGGGGCGCCTCGCGGGGGGTGCTTGGTTCAGTACAGAGTCACAGACGAGTTTCTCATCACACAGTGTCCCCCTGGCTCTGCACAGCGGAGAGCTGGAGTGCTGGGCTCCTGGAGGGGCCCGTTCACGGTGTTCCCCGAGCTCCCGGGTAGGCAGTGCTCACTCGAGAAGCCTGCCCATGACGCTTCACTGCATTTGCTGTGCTCTCACCCCTGTAATCTTCTCTGTGCATAGAACAGGCAAAGCAGATCGGCTCGAGATGCTGGAGACCTCACGTACTGCCTGTGCTCTCTCCAGGGATGGGAAGAAGAGCAGTGGCTTCTCGTGCAGTGTGCAGTCTCAGAGTAAAGAAAAACGGGGCCCTCCCTTGCCCTCTTTCTCTCTCCTACTTTCTGTTTTCTCCTCCTCCTCTCTCGTCCTCCCCTCCTCGGCAGTCTGTGTGTGATGACCTCAAGGCAGAGCCCTTCCCTGCGAGGTGAAGCTCTTGGTGTCGTGTGGTCCCGGCCCTGGTTGCTGTGGCCACGCGTTAGCGCTGCTCATCGATTCCTGTGCCGCCCTCTTCCACAGCTGGATGGCAGCGGGGGCACCGGCTGTAATTACCCCCACAGCTAGAAATGCGGCGACACAGAGGCCGGAAAAGGCCCTTTCAGCTCCACTACAGCACCCAGACCCCCTCTTCTTTCGTCCCGGGTGGTGCTGTGGGTCGTGCTTGGTGCTAAAGCTTCCCGGCTTTTTGTCGTCGTGAGCAGCCTGGTGTGTCGTGCACAGGCAACAGGCTGCTGCTGCGATGCTCTTCCTGGGATGCGAGAGTCGCAGCAATTCCCAAGGGCCATAAGGAAGCTGCAGGAGGCAGCGGGTGCCTGTTGATCTGGCAGCTGAGCCCCACGGCAGCAGACCCCGGTGTTCAATGCTGTAGAGGGGGCATCTCCGCCGGTGGGTTCAAGGGCCTGGAGCACAGTGGTGTCTGGGTTTGTTTCCTGCCTGCCGGAGCCGTGTAGCCATGGAGACGTGCCAGGGACACGCGGGGTTGTGTTCTCGGCAGCAGGGCCTTTCTGCACCCTGCTGCAGGCACTGGGGTGAAGGGTGGTCCCAGCCGCCCTCCTGGAGCAGCAGCAGACTGAGCTCTTGTCCGGTTTAATTGCAGGGAGATGCTGGGCTGCACGGGTGCTCTGGGCTGTCCTGGAGGGAGCAGCTCAACTGCTGCGTCTGCTTGTGTGAGGAAGAGCGGGATCTGCTGCCCCGCAGAGCTTCAGCATCGCGTGCGCTGGGGTTGGGCTTCACAGAGGAGCTGCGCTGCGTTCAGTTCTGTCCCCGCTGTACAGAACAGGCGTGGGGAGGCTGCAGAGGGGCCGGAGGAGGGCCAGGAGGGAGCTCAGAGGGCTGGGAGCCCTGCTGTGTGAAGAAAGGCTGAGAGCTGGGTTGGTTCAGCCTGGAGAAGGGAAGGCTCAGGGGGGGACCTTATCCCCAGGTCCCAGCACCTGAAGGGGGGCTGCCAGGGGCACGGTGGCTCCCTCTTGACAAGGAGCCACAGGGAACAGATGAGAGGGGATGGGGCTGAGTTAGTGCTGTGGAGATTCCTGTTGGAGCCCAGCAGGAGATTCCTCCCCAGGAGAAGATTTAACCTCTGGAATCATCTCCCGAGGGAAGGGGCTGAGTGCCCTGCATGGGGCGGTTTTCAGACCCAGCTGGACAGGCTGCAGGTACCAGGAATTTGAAGCTGGAGAGTTGGCCTGGACGATCCTTGAGGTCCCTTCCAACCTGGCGAGCTAGGAATCTGTGAAAAAAGGGTCTGTATGGACGAGATGGAGCCATCAGGTCCTGCTGGACGCAGAGAGCGGGGAGTGCTGGGGCTCAGTGGCTGGGGTGCGCGGGGTGGTTGGAAGGAGGGGGCAGCACCAGTTTCCCCTGGTGGCCTTTCATGGAGCCCCTGGAGCAACCCGGGGCAGGAGCCGGTGCCCTGCGGCATTGTGTGGAGTGTGGGGAATGGGGGTGGCAGCTGGCCCAGAGCCTGTTTGCAGCTTGGTTTGGCAAAGTTTCCCGAGTTCTCCTGCAGAAAATCTCCCACTGAAGTGACAGTGACAACATCTTGGCCACCAGCCTAGCACAAAAGGGTAACAGGAACTCCGTGGCCCGCGTGGGCTTCGGACTCATCCTCAGAGCCCGCAGATGTGCGTCTGCTTGAGAGCTGGGAGCGGGCACTGAACCCTTGACAGGGCTTTGCTCCCATCCTTCCCACGTGGCGCTGGCCTCTGCCCGCAGGCACCAGGAGTTCCGCGCCCTGCGGACCATCCCACGCAAGCCAGCCGCACGGCAGTGGGGACTGTGGCTGGGGGCATAAACAGGGCTCTCTTCTCTTACTCTTTGGGACTGAGGTCAGGTCACAGCCCTGCTTCAGCAAAATACTTGTGCTTGCAGGGGCTGAAGCCTTGTGGCTGCAGTGCCCTTTCTTGTCAGGACTGCTCACCACAGCCCTGGGAAAAGGAACAGTCGGTTGCGGAGGGAGCGGCAGGCAGTCCCTGTCCTCGACCCCTGTCCTTGGGAACTGCCAGCCCCGGGCAGCAGAATGTGCCCAGGCAGCACTCTGCTCCGCCACGCACTCGTGCCACGTCTGCGGGGCTCCTGCACCAGCACAGGTCCGGGCTGCGTGCAGCGTGTGCCAGAGCACCGGCTTGGTGACCGGGCTCAACCTGGGCTCCACCTGTGTGCAGGTGCTGGCAAGGCCTGCTGAGAGAACCCCCCACATCCTCCCTGTAAGGAGCTGGTCCGAGGCTCCCGGGCCGTCCGCTCGTCGTCCTTTGAAGCGTGGAGCTCTGAGCAACGCGTCTACAAACTGACCTTCTCTTTTCTTTGCCTTGCAGTGAACTTTGACCACTTCCAGATCCTCCGGGCGATTGGGAAGGGAAGCTTTGGCAAGGTAGGCTTGAACTGCTCGGTCCGGAGCGTGCCGGCGTTTCACCGCGTGCCTGCTCTTCCCCTCTGGCCCTGCTGAGTCTGCCTGTCTGTGCTGCCGGGTGATGGCTGCTGAGCAGACGCAGGAGAGGGGTGCTGGGAGCCCCTTACTGCCTGGGCACCGCGCTCCTGCAGGGTGCCAGAGGGGCAGCCTAACCCCCGGCTCGTCTGTGCCCATTGCACGGCAAAGTCTGTCCCCTGAGCGGGTCAGGGGTTGGGGCAGGGGGGTGGCAGCAAGGCAGGAGGGTTCATGGGTTCCTAGAATGGGTCAGGTTGGGAGGGACCTGCCACTCCAAGCCTTTGGAAACAGCCCCTCCCCAGCTCTCCTGGAGCCCCCTTCAGGGACTGGAGGGCTGCTCTGAGATCTCCCTGGGGTCTCCTCTCCTCCAGGCTGAACAGCCCCAACTCTCTCAGCCTGTCCCTGTAGCAGAGGTGCTCCAGCCCTCATCCTTGTGGCCCTCCTCTGGACACCTTCCCACAGCTCCATCTCCTTGTGCTGGGGGCTCCAGAACTGGACGCTGGAGGCTGCTCCGAGCTGCTGCAGTGTGGGCAGGGGGTTCTCTGCAGCCCTGGGCTGCTTCCCCGCGCAGAGAGGCGTTCTGCCAGAGAGGGCTTGTTGTTTATTTTTAACAAGGCTTTTCTGCCAAGCGTGTGGGCGCAGGTGGGAGGCGATGATCACAAAGCTGGAGAGCTCTGGGGATCGGTTACTGCTTGGTTTCCCAGTGTTTTGCCTTTTCATTCCCCTTCTCGCTGGCTCTCGCCAGCCCCTGTTGTACATAGCTGTTTGCTGCTGCTGTCACGGCGGTTCACGCCACGCGCTCGCCCCGCGGGCTCCGGGGCCGGCGAGTGCTGTGGTGTCCTCGCGTGTACCTGGGGCTTCGTGGCGCTCTGTCACTCGGCACCCCTGTGCCCCTGCTCGCCCACGGGAGCTGTGCCCCTGCTCGGCCGAGACCTCCTCGCCCCGTGGGCTGGAGCTGTGGGAGCAAAGCTCTGCCGATGGCTCCTGAGAGCTGCTGACTGGGGTTGTCGCCATCTCCTCACGTGGTAGCATCTCTGGGTGTGAGGGTGGGACGAGGCAGCGGCCGTGGAAGCTGTGCAGGTGAGGCAGAGCCCTGCTGGAGTCCCGAGGTGATGGGCAGAGGTTCAGTACAGGCTCGGACCCTTCCTTAGGGCAGCGTGGAGGCAAGAGGAGGGTCTCCAGTGGGAACGGGAGCTGCCGGGGTCTTCTGGCTTCTCCTCACCTCACAGCCAGCTCGGAATCCCTGAGTGTTCCTGGCTGAGCTCACGGGAGAAGACCGTGGGTGTGCAGTGTCCTGAGCAAACAGGTCTGCTCTGCTGGGCAGAGGGGCTTCAGCTTCTCGGGCCCGAGGCTCTAGTAAGGCAGCAGCCTGACGCCGGGCACGGAAAAGCCTTCGTCCATTTCTAAAGGTCACAGCTGCCCCCCCGGGCAGTAGCACCCCACCGCTCTGCCCACCACTCTGTCAGTAACAGCTACCCCCTGTGACGAGCCTCTTCTCAGCTGGATGGGCCAAACCCCTCTCTGCTGTCAGCGAAGCCCTCGATCCCTTTCCTCCAGCTCGGGAAGTGCTGGATTCCCCCCAGCAGAAAGGCCGGGAGCAGAGCCCAGTGACGCCGAGGCAGCACAGCTGCTCCCCTCGCTCGGCCCCGCTGTGCTGTGGCTCTGAGGCTGGGGTTGCGGGTGGTCACAGGCTCAGGCAGCCTCTCAGGACAACGGCCCTGGGAAGCCAAGAAGGGAGCGGATGTGGCCCTGGGCAACAGTGGGCAGGAGGGAGGGTGGGATGGTGGTTGGACTGGGAGATCTCGGAGGGCTCCTCCAGCCTTAATGATTCTGTGATTCCATCATTCTCTGTCCCTGCTGGACATCGTCTCTGTCCTGCTGCTGAGAGGGAGGGCGGCAGCAGCACTGTCGGGAGGCTCTGGGGGTGGAAATGTGTTGGAGTCTCAGCAGGCAGCGGGGTTCTCTGAGAGGGGACAGCCAGAGCAGAGGAGGCCCCGAGTCCTGGGGTGCCGGCAGCCCAGGTCCTTCATCCGGCGGTGCCCAGCAGCGGGTGCGGGGGCACACGGCAGCGGGTGGTCCTCGCTCTGACACAACCTCCTGGGAAGGATGCGGTGGTTTTTCTCTCGTGGATGCTGCTGAGCTGTGAGGGTGTCATCAGTCACAGCCGCAGGAGCGAGAGCACCGGGAGCCCAGAGCCAGAAGGGTGATGGGGTCCAGCACCACCGCACAGCCCAGACCCCGGTGGCGGGGACAGCACGGAGCGACTGCAGAGCAGACAGCGACCTCGGGTGCTGCAGCTGGGACACAGCCCTGCCAGGGCCCGGTCTGGGGTTCCTGGGGGACCAGCCTGTGCGAGGTGGTGATCTGCAGGCAGAGCTGCCCGCTGCCGTCTTCACTCTGCGCCAGGGCCTCAGCAGCATTCGCGCTGGAAGCTGCCTGGGGTTTATTTCAGCCCCCGTCCTTCCCGCGGATGAGTCAGGCTGCTGTGGGAAGGGAGGTGGGATCGATGCTCGCCGGGGGGCTGTGGACAGGGAAGCAGAGTAAGAGCAGGGTGGGAGCCCCCTCCTCCACCAAATCTCCACGGGTGGCCCCTTGCCGTTCCCGCAGGCTCTCAGGCTGGGCTGCTGCTCCGCTCTGGGCAGTCCCTCGCACAGGCGTGCATGGGGGGCTGATCCTGGACGATCCTGAAGGTCTTTTCAGGCCTGGGTGATGCAGTCACCTGCAGCAGAGGAGCCCCCACGGGGGGCAGCTCCCTGGGTTGTCTGCTGAGCGGGATGGTTTTGCTTTGGGTGCCAGGGTCACCCCCCGTAGAGTCTCAGACACACTTCCCCCTCACACAGCTCCTTCTGCTCCCCAGCCTGGGCGGAGGGACGGGCACACTGGGTGTGCCAGCAGCACATACCGGGTTGTACCAGGACGTGCCCCGCGGGCCTGTGCACAGCCCACACCATCGGCACAAGCCAGCGTCTCCCCTGCCTGCTGCAAGCAGCCTGGCAGCTGTTTCTGCGGGTTTGAGGTTGTGCTCCACCTGCTCAGGGCGGCCGTGGGGAGCTCCTCTTCTCCTCACATGGAGCTGCCACTTCTCATGCCAAGTCATCTGTGGCCATCAGAGCGCTCCAGCACCGAGAGGAGCTGGTGCCTTGCTGCCAGAACGAGCTGGTCCCTGCTAACTCCCGTGCAGCATCAAAGCCTCCGTCAGCGCTCGGAGCACTTGGCCGAGGAGCCGGTGGTGCCTGTGGCAGATGCGATCGATCGGCAGCCAGAGCGGGGCTTGGTGAGTTCTCGGCAGCACCGCAGGGGCTCCTCTGAGTCTGGAAGCAGAGGCAGCGTCCCCAGGTGACCCATGAGGCTGCTGCTGCCCGTCAAGGTTCACTGCGGCTCCTGCCAGCAGGGATGTTTTCTCACATACACGGCGGGGTAGGCGTCAGGGCTGAAGAGCTGCTTCCTGCTCCGGTCCCCCACAGCCCTCCAGTATTCTGACAGCTGCCTGAGCTCCAAGTGCCACCGCATTGCCAGGTCTGTGATTCCGGGGGCCTTTGCAGGGGTTAACGTTTGCTGCTCAGGTGGCAGTGGCCCTGAATCCAACCCTGAGCCAGCCTGGTGCTGGGGTGAGCAGGTGGAGATAGCGTGAGGAGCTGGAGGAGCTCTCCATCTCCTTGTGAAGAGGAGGAGATCCTGCACTGCACAGCCTTAACAGGACTCTCACAGATTCTCACAGGGTGCACACAGGAGCAGAAGAGGACAGAGCTGGGTTAGGTGTTTCTCTGTGGCTTCAACAAGACCGGCCCTCGGCTCTTCCCTTCGCCACACAGCTCGTTCCTGTGGGCTCCAGAGCCAGAGCCAGGCACAGGGCTGCGTTCACCAGCAGCACCATCAAAACCTCGCTGGGCATCAGCATCGCCTGCAGCTGCTGAGCCCGGGCTGTTCCGCTGATGCTCACGGCCGGACAATCCAATTACAGACCACTCAGTGTCGTCAGCCATGAGGAGCAACGTCCTGTGCTCCGGGGAGACGACGACTCCGTCAGCATGATGCAGCAAAGCCTCTCTGGGCGCTTGGCTGTCACTTAGCTGAGCCGGTACTGCCGAGCTCCCCAGAGCTTCACCAGGGGGTCCCTGCAGGTGTCTGCACAAGGCACTCGCTGCCTCGCTCCACATGGGGCAGGTCTTCTCGCGGGGTGGACGCTGTGGGTCCCGAGGTGCTCTAGGTGCGGTGGAGATGTTTGTTTCAGGCACAGTCTCCTCTGGGCCTCTTGGTCAGTGCGGTGCTGCCGCTTGTTCGGCAGGGTGGTGCCTGGGCACTGGGACTGTGAGCAGAGAACAGCCCCAGCTGTCACAGAGCAGCACTGTGGGCGCTGCGGGGAGCATGAGGCTGGCAAAACCCTCCTGGGACACTGAGGGCCTTGTGTAGCATCCCTGCCTCGTGAGGAAGCACCGCAGGAAGCCAGGAGCGGGGATCGGTTCACAGAGGGTGACATTCTGCCAAGAGCAAAGAGCTGCTGCGCCCTCCGGTTCCTCGGGAGCCTGATGTTTGTCTGGCTGCTCCCTGACAGCACGACGCACTCATGCTGAAGCACAGACACAGGGGGGTGAGCCGTTGAGTCCCTCACACAGAGCTCCCAGCTCGGCCACTTGTGTGAGCACCCTGTTTTCAGAGCAGAGCAGGGCAAGCAGCTGCGTTCTGCTGCTCCTGAGTGGAGGAGCACCTTCCCAGCGTGTCCTGTCCCCTCTCCGTGCACTGGGCTCCTCTGTAGCCAGCTGAGGGGGGCTCAGTGACTCGTGGTGCTCTGATCAGCCGGTCCTGCTCCGATGCTGGGATGCACAGCTGCTCAGCAGGGAAAGGCCACCCAGCAGGCCTTTGCCAGCCGTTGGCTCTGTGATGATAAATGCCTCGAGGGGTGCAACGTGGCGGGGTGTCTGGCACAGAGAGCACAGCTGGCTCCTGAAGCCGTGAGGGCAGGTTTGCTGAGCTGGTGGCTCCTGAGGATGGCTGGGGCCCCGGCTTTGTGTGAGGACAGTCAGTTGCTGCAGCCCGACTCCTCTGATTTGCTCAGTACCTGTGTAGCTGGGTTCTGTCCCAGCTCTGCAGAGGGGTTCAGCAGAGCAGAGCAGAGAGGCACAGTCGCCTCCACAGCATGCAGCCCACACTGCTGGGCACAGCCCAGGACACGGTGGCTTCGGGGCTGGGGGTGCACGTTGCCAGCTCCTGTCCAGCTTTTCACCCACCAGTGACCCAAGTCCCTGCCCGCTGCTCTCCACCCCTTCATCCCCTGCCCATCTGAGCGGTTGGGGGCTGCAGGGCAGACGGATGGACGCGGTGACCTTGAGTGCCTTTTCCAACCCTGATGACTCTGATACTGGGGGTTGCCCTGACTGTGTGCAGGGCCCTGCAGGGGGGCTTGTTGAACCTCCAGACGTTCACATGGGCTCACCCCTCGGGACCACAGCCACGCTGGGGGGTGTCCCGGCCCAGGGAGGCTCTGTGAACAGACCTCTGGCCCGGTCCAGTCACGCTGGAGAGCCGCGGGAAGGCAGAGGAGCAGTGCGGGCAGGGCCAGCAGCCACCCCGCTCATGGACGGGGCAAACCACGGCCGGTGGCTGTGTGGGCTGGCGCTGGGACCAGCGCTGCAGGTGGCCCATTCTTTCAGCAGGGCCGTTGTGTGCTGGGGATAATTGCTGGGAAGAGCGCTGCCAGCGCCGCGCTGTCAGCACAGCCCCCGGAGCAGGGCTCTGGCGACGGGAGCTGCGGAGTCACGCACAGGGGGCTGCGGGTGTTTCAGAGGGTGGCTGTGTGCAGGATGGGGATCACGCAGCGCCCAGGTGAGGCGGCCCTGCCCTTGCTGTGCGCAGCGGCTAACACCCTCCGCCGTGACCGGCCGTGCTGGGATGGCGGGGGCTGCGCAGCCTCCTGCAGCTCCCTGGGACGGGCTCTGGGTCGGCCACCTGGGAGAGGGAGATGTGGTCGGGGGGCAGCATCCTCTTCCGGTGCCTCTTCTGGGTCCATGGTGGCAGGGGAGCTGCTCCCGGATGGGGGGACCTCTGCTCCCCATAGAGCAGCTGGTTTTACTGCCGGGCGGTTCACGCCATCAGCGTCTCGTTCGGGGCCCATCCTGCTCAGGGTGCTCAGCTGGTGCTGCCTGCAGCAGCGTTTTGCAGGCACCTGTCTGTCCTTCCTCGTTTGCTCATGTCTGGGTGCAGGGGGGCAGAAGGGCGGCAGAGCTGGGCCGTGCAGTCAGACGCCCAGGAGCCAGCTGGGCAGAGCCAAGACCAGTGCTGTCTTCTGGAAAAGCCTTTGCTGGGTGAATGTGGTGGAGGCTCCCGGTGTGTCACCCCCCGCAGGCAGTGCTTCTCTAGGAGGTGCTGTTGTCTGTGGGCTGTCTGCCGGCCGTAGCTGGGAACCAGCACAGTCATTACAGGGATGAGCAGAGCTTCTGTCCCCGAGGGCGGGCAGGGGGTGGCTTTGGCACAGGAACCCTGCGGGGTGCACGTCCTTGGCAGCACAAGGAGGACTTGGGAACAGACCCATCCTGGTGGTCCGTGGCCACGGCCCTGGCAGAGCTGCCACCCCCCTCATGCCCACCCTCCTCTGCGGGGGTGACCTTGGTCCTGCGGTCCTTCCCGGTTGGACACAAAAGGCATGGGCAGCGGGTAGATGCATCCAGCAGAGCTCCCTGCATCCTCCCCAGGGTTCTGTGCCTAATGAGTCCCCGAGATGTTAATTACCTCGCTGCAAACTCACCTAGGAGGAGCTGGGCTGCCTTGGCTGTGCCTAAAAAAGCCGGCTGATGAGGGGTTTCATGCGCAGTGTTTATGAGCGCTGTGGAACGGGTGCAGATTATCTGTTTAATTACAGTGCTGCACAGCTGTTAATTGCCAGGCAGAGGTTGTGTTTCAATTAGCGCCGCTGCCAGCGCCCCGCACAACGGGTGCACGATTGCTTCCAAATGACGGGGTAGGCGACGCCACGTCCTGTGCCACCCTGGGGCCCTGCTGCTGTCAGATGCCCTCGCTGCTCTCCAGAACAGCACGAGTCCCCTTTGTTCCTTGCCGGGTGGCAGCTGGCGTGCAGTGTTCCCTGGATCCTTGGCAGGGTTCTGTCTGCAGCGCGTGGTACAGGACCGCTCTCACCGCAAAGCAGAGAGTCCTGGAGATGCTGCAGGCCCCAGCCTGCTGCCTGCTGAGCTCTTCATCGCCCAGTAAATCCTTCTCCAGCCTTTCTGTAGAGGCTGTAGGACAGTGGTTTCTCCCCGTCCGATGGGGCAGGGTCACCCCTATCCCTTTCTTTCCTGCTGTGCTCTGTCTGCCCACCAAACCCATTCTGGTTTGCAGGAAACCTGCAGTCACCGTCCTGCTCTTCTCTGCAAGGGGGAGCTGACCGTCCCCGGGCTGGCATCCTGGCTTAGAGCCTCAGGCCCTCAGGCCTGAGCCCCTGCGGGTGGTTTCCAGCCGTACTGGAGTGACTGGTGCTGGGCAGTGTTTGGGGTGGTCTCAGCAGAGCCCAGTCTTCACGGGGCTCTGTCACAGGGTACCAGTCCTTCCCTTCTCCCCAGTTCTGCTCCCACAGGCAGTGACCCAAACTGAACCTGTGCTCCGTTTTTCAGGTCTCAGTCTCACAGACGATGGGGTAGCTGCCTGTGTTCTGGGGAATGTGGGCAGGGATTTATCCCCAGCAGCCCAGGAGAGGGCAAGGAGCCCTGCCAGTGGTCCAGCCCAGGATCCCCAGCACCAGGCTGCGTCTCACTCAGTGGGACCGGTGCTGGCACCAATGCAGGTGGCCCCAGCAGGCTGGGTGGCTGCTGGGTGTCCCTGGTCAGGCACAGCGCAGTGCTGCCGGCTGGGCTGGGTGGCTGCCCACTGCCTCACATCCTCTGCTCTGCGCGGAGGGGCAGAGGCGGTGCCTGGTCCCAGGGCAGGAGCACAGGGAGGTGCTCGGTTTGGTGTTCGGGGGGTCAGATGCTGCTCCTGCTTGTGACAGTTCCTCCTGGTTCCACTGGTGTCAGCTTGCGTCTGAGAGCTGCGAACTGCTGCTGTGTGATGAATAGCTGGAGAGCACTGCTGGGATCACACGGGCTCTGCTGGAGGGGGGGATCGATGCATCCTGCCCGAAGAGCACTTACACCTGCAGGGCTGGTTGTCTCTGGAGAGCAGGGAACAAGCACTTACACCTGCAGAGCTGGTTGTCTCTGGAGAGCGGGGACCACGGGGACTTTAACCGTTTCGTGGGCTAACTGGAGCGTGGTGGCTTCCCCACATAAACACCCAAGGTGGCCCCGGAGAGGCTGGAGGAGAAGTCAGGGCAGACAAGCTGTAACCACTCCAAGTAGGCTTCCTCCTGAGGCAGAGCGGTGCTGAGGTGTTTGGGCTCGCTGGTGCCGGGGCTGGACTCCAGGCAGAATCCACCTTTGTAGGATGGAACTTCCCAGTGGCCCTGGGACGCAGTCAGTGAGAGCCCGTGGACGCAGGGATGCAGCTCATCTCTCCCATCGTTCATAAGCAGCAGCTGCCCAGAGGCTCAGGAGGAAAAGCTGCTGCTGCTGGTTCCACAGCCGAACATCTCCTGAGCCCGGCAGCGGGGCTCTGCCTGGGGTGTGACAGCAACGCCCTGCAGAGAGCCTGACCCGGGGTCCTGCGGGTGTCTGTAGGATGGGATCTGCACTTGCAGGCGGAAAGACCATCTTCGTGCAGCCGAGACGGCGCAGCCCCCTCCCCGGTGGTCATCAGCTCTGGGGGTCCTGCCCTCTTCACAGATTTTGAGCCCGGACAGACCGTGCTGCCCCCATGTCACGGGTTGGAGATGGGGCAGGACACGCTATTAACAACCAGGGACCCTTCCTCTGAGGGGGAGGCTGCAGCTGGGCCCTGCCCTGGCACCAGCTGCCTCCCCAGCCAGGGCACATGTCACCTTCTGTTTCAAAGGGGTTTTACTGGGCACACTGTGGTGCGGAGCTTGGCTGGCGAGTACAGACGACAGAGGTAATTAACACCAGCCCTGGCGGCTAATTAAGAACTCCTACCCTGGTCACTAATTAGCTCTCTTACAGAGAGGAACACTGGTAATTACCCTGTCAGGGGAGCCCAGGGAGCTGCACTACAGGTGATGCTGACTGGGGAGGCACCAGCACAGACAGCTTCATGCCAGCTGGTGGAGTGGGTGCCGGGGCTGGGTACCAGGTCCTTCCCCTGGCCCTGGGGCTGCTAGGGGTCAGGCTGTGTGTTCCAGCAGGGGATGGCTGCCAGCAGCCGGTGGGACACTGATGTCCACAGAGGGCACCCACTGTGGCCTCCTGCTTGCCTGGCCATGAGAAGGGGTTGTCTGAGCCCAAGGGTGGGGGGTGGGATGGACCCAGTTCGGTGCCCAGCGTGACCCACAGCCAGGGAAGGACACGTCCCTGTTGCCCATGGCCTGGTACTGGGCTACAGAAGCACACCGGGGCGGTTTGAGTCCTGCAGGGATGGAGCACCGCTGCCTTTCCAGGGGCACAGTGCCTCATTACTGAATGTGCATGCTGACTGCTCCCCGCTAAAGCCACGGGGACTGCGTGGCCTTGCAGAGCAGGGCTGTGCCCAGTGAGCTCAAACCAACCTGCTGGAGGCCGGCAGCCAGTGGATGCGGTGGGACAGGGTCAAGGCTGGAGAGAGGCCCTGCAATTAGCGGTGACCTTGGTAGAGTTGAGCTCTGGGTTTGACTGGGCGATCTCGGGGGTCTTTCCCAGCTGGGGTGATGGTTCTGTGTCTCTCTGCCCGCCGGCGGGGCGCTGCAGGTGTGCATCGTGCAGAAGAGGGACACGGAGAAGATGTACGCCATGAAGTACATGAACAAGCAGCAGTGCATTGAAAGAGATGAGGTTCGCAACGTCTTCAGAGAGCTGGAGATCCTGCAGGAGATCGAGCACGTGTTCCTGGTGAACCTCTGGTGAGCCGCTCCTCTCCTCTGAGGCTCACCCAGCCGTCTCCTCCCTGGCCTCCTGGGGGGCATGGGTGCCCTGGGAGCACGCCACGTAGCCGAGTGATGTGGCCACAGACACTGCACAACAGCCTCAGCGTCTGTGTCCATCGCAGCCAGTGTGCGGTGGTGCCGGGGTTTCTCACAGCCCGGTCGCAGGCAGCACCCTCAGCCCCTCCTAAGGGGCACGGTGTTGGCACACCACCACAGTGTAGGAGTGCAGCTGGGCTGAGGGGACAGAACGATGCTCTAGTGACAATCAGAAAGGTCCAGAGCCCGGGTGGCTGAAGGGGACGACGCTGCATGCTCCTTGGGCTGCTCCCGACCAGAGGGCCGGGTTCCCTTCTGCGCAGCGTTCTAGTGATGTCAAGTAATTCTGCCCATCGAGTAGCGACGCTCCTGCGATGCCGTCCCCTCAGCTCAGCCTTCCAGAGTAGAGCCCGTTGGAGGAGAGCGCCGAGCGTGTGATTCATGGCTGTTACACAATCCCACAGGCTCTTCTCTCACAGAGCCAAATATAACGAGGGAGCCCTGTTTTGTGGGGTGTGCTCGCTGCTGTCAGTCTCCCGGGGGATCCTCTGCAGAGTTAGGGAGGCGTTTTACTCCACGCTAAATACAAACCTCTGCTCTGGAGTTTCTGCCTGAATTAGCGGGAGTTTGCCAGTCCCCTCGCAGGATGGGCAGGGGGGGTGAGCTGGGTTGATCAGACCGCTCACAGTGAGAAGGTGTTTGGAAGGGACTGGCTCACACTGCCCGAGCTCTGCCCACTGGGGAGCACCTGGGAGGTGGTGGGGGAGGCAACAGGGACACCTAGCCCTTGCCAGGGAGCGTTGTTTAGGGCAGCAACGGGTTAAGACGTGGAAGGGCATCTTGCCTTGCACTTCCCTAATCAGCCGGGGTGTCCCTGTGCTGGGCCCCTGGGCAGTGTCCCCTGGAGCTGTGGGGTGAGGAGAGAATCATAGAGTTACAGAGTCCTCCTCTCCTGGCTGGAAAGGGCCTGCAGGTCACCCAGCCCAGCCCTCACCCCAACAGCTCCCCAGACCATGGCCTCAAGTGCCAGAGCTACTCGTTTTTAAACCTCTCCAGGGATGGGGACTCCACTCTTCCCTGGGCAGCCTGGTCCAAAAGAGGCACTAGCCTGGACTGGTGGCTCCTGAGCTGATCCCGCTGGCTCACACCCATGGGTCCCACAGGTACTCCTTCCAGGACGAGGAGGACATGTTCATGGTGGTGGACCTGCTCCTCGGAGGGGACCTGCGCTATCACCTGCAGCAGAACGTCCAGTTCACGGAAGAGACGGTCAGGCTCTACATCTGCGAGATGGCGCTGGCTCTCGACTACCTGCGAACGCAGCACATCATCCACAGGTAACCCCATCGCCCACAGGCACCCTGCAAGCTCTGCTGGGCTGGTGGGAACCCCTGTGCCCCCCGTGGCTGGGATGGGGAGGGTGGTCCTGTGCTGGGCACCCTCAGCTCCCCATCACTCGAAGAAGCCTGACACTTCTCTTGGGGCTGAAGGCAGCTGCCTCACAGGAATGAGTCTGGCCTTGTGCTACCAACCTTCCTCAGAAATGATGCCTGGCCCCACGGCCCAGGAGAAGGTGTTTCCAGTCCATCATGCAGGGACTTCTCTCTGCCCAGGCAGTGCTTAAGGCCGGCTGGACAGGGCATGGAGCAGCCTGGTGCAGAGGAAGGTGTCCCAGCCCGTGGCAGGGGACCGGTCCCTTGTAACCCATCCCATTCCATGCCTCGCTGCGAGGGTATCCTCGGGCTCTGTGTCAGGGTGGGGGCTGTGGGGCTGTGTTGCTGGTTTTCCATGGATTCGAAAGATGCGGGGTTTTGGTGCTGAGCTGCATCCCTGACCTGGCTGAGATGTCACCTGGCTCTGACCTTGCTTCTCTTCCCAGAGATGTAAAACCTGACAACATCCTCCTGGATGAGCAAGGTAGGACCTCTCTGCCTCGCTTTGCTGCCTCCTTCCTTCCTGGACAGGTTCTTTGTGCCCTTGAGTACAGAGCAGGGAAGTGGCTGTGCTCAGCTCCAGTGTGTGGGGTGCCTCTGCGCTGGATTGGGATTGCCTCAGTGTCCCCCTCAGGGGTCTGGGCTGAGCCTGTGGGGTGGGCTCAGCAACCTGTGAGGGCGTCTCTTGGTACTGCTGCCTCAGTGGCCGGCAGAGAAGGGCCACAGGAGATCCTGCAGTGGCCACAGGAGATCCAGCAGGGGATCACAAAGCAGACAGAATCTCTTGGGAGAGCAGGCTCCCAGCCACCCGGGTTCTGTCATAAAGCCCGGTCGAAAGCCCAGCCTGACAGAGGGAGGGCCCTTGGAAAGGAGCCCAGACACGAGTGGCCAAGGGGGGTGTAAGGGGGGGGTCTCAGGAGCAGGCAGCCCGTGGTCTGCACAGCTTGTTCAGCGCTGCCATGTACAACGAGAGCACAGAGTGGCCCCAGAAGGGCAAGGGGTGGCACCAGCCTGGCTGACGCTGAATTTCGACTCTCAGCCCTGATGACAGAGGGAACAGAGAAGAGAGCAGCTGTTCCAGCACTCTACCCCTGGATGGCTTCTCCAGCCAGGGCTGGGCTTTGGTTGTATCGCTGTGGCTTCACTCCGCTGCCCAGTCCAGCTCTCTCTGCTCTGTAGGGTGGCAGCTCTGGGGCTTCGGAGCAGCTGTGGATGGGTGATCTGCAGCATCAGCAGCTGTAGGGTGGAATCAGCACTTCCCCGTCTGGGTGCTTCCCTGTTGTCTGCTCTGACGGGAGGTTCTGAGTGATCGGCCAGGCGCTGGAGCTGCTCTGGGTTACTGTTAGGGGCCAGGAATCAAGAGCCAGAGGCAGCTGCGATCTCATCGCCTGCCCCCCAGAGCCTGGGAAGGCTGCAGGACCTGGGTGGGGTCCGACCCTGCCCCAGGGCAGAAGGCCACGGAAGAGAAGTGCTCTGACTGTGCACTCCGCTCCGACTCTGATTGCTCCTTGCGGTGTCTTTGCTCGAGGTCATGCGCATTTAACGGACTTCAACATCGCAACCATCGTCCGGGACGGCGAGAGAGCCACCGCGCTAGCGGGCACCAAGCCGTACATGGGTGAGAGCCGCCAACCGCTCCCTGCGCCTCCCTGGCGCATCCCAAGGGCCCTGGCCACGCGCCCCCCCGCAGTGCCCAGTGCTGGGGCCCGTTAGAGCATCTCTGCGTGTGCCTGGGCCCTTCAGCTGAGCCCAGTGGTCTGAAACTCCCAGAGTCAGCCCCGTCTCACCCTGCCCTCTCTGCTGGCTCCACGACGGTGCTTGGGCTGGCCCATGCTCACTGGGTTTGGAGGGCTCTCCCCACGGGTATCCCAGTACCTGCACAGTACCCCAGGGACTGCCCTCGGATCCGCGTGAAGCACCGCAGCAGCCCATAACCTGTTGTGTTCTGCCCTTTCTCTTCAGCCCCGGAGATCTTCCATTCCTTCCTGAACGGCGGCACGGGCTACTCCTTCGAGGTTGACTGGTGGTCACTGGGCATCATGGCGTACGAGCTGCTGCGGGGCTGGGTAGGGCTCCCGGGCTGAAGAACTTGCTGGCCGAGGAGGGGGAATTTCTTCTCATCTTCTCCCTTTCATCCCCCAGAGACCCTACGACATCCACTCCAACAACCCCGTGGAGTCCTTAGTTCAGCTCTTCAGCACCGTGAGCGTCCAGTACTCGTCTGCGTGGTCCAAAGACATGGTTGCTCTGCTGAGGAAGGTAAAGGACCCGCGAGTTGGCCCAGGGCTCTGTGTGGCTTTGTCGTACAGAAGGTCGGCCTTGGTGTTGACAGTCAGAGTCCAACAGGGGCTGAGGGGGCTGACTGGGTGGGTTGGGTGGTGAGAGCCAGTCCCGGGTGGTTCCACAGGGGCTGTTGCCCTGAACTGGCAAGAAGCTGTTGCTTTGTGCAGAGGTGGTGGTGCAGCCTCTGCTGCTCTGAACTCGGGACAGTAGCTGGGGGGGGGCTGCCGTCAGCAGGATGTCTGCGGGACTGGTAACCAGGGACCCTGGGGTGAGTCAAGCTGGGTGGTCGGTGCCCCTCAGTTGTTGTTGTAAGGAGAAGCAGGTCCTCAGTGATGGCTGCACGGAGCTCTGGGCAGGCTCACATTGCCATCTGCTGGGCTGCCAGGGCCCGCGCTGGAATCGCACCAACATAGAATCACAGAGTAGTTCTGGCTGGAAGAGACCTTCAAGATCGACATGGAGTGGTTTGGGCTGGGAAGACCATACGGATCGCCCAGTTCCAACCCCCTGCAGTGAGCGGGGACACTTCCCACTGGACCTGGTTGCTCCAAACCCCATCCTGCCTGGAGCCTCGGCAGCTGTGGGTGTCGGTTCAGTCTCTCCTCGCAGTCACCTCAAACACTGGAAGGCGCTCGGTGTGATTTAGTCTGCTGCAAGAAGGTTGCAGCCAGCTGTAACTGGCGTGGTAGGGTTGTGCTGCAGGAAGCAGTCCTAGACGGGCACATGGTAGAGGTCCTGCCATAGGTGCCCATCATTGCGGGGGGCACTGTACTCACTCCGCTGGTGGGTACCCAGGGCCAAGCTGGGGTGGAACAGTTCTAGAACAGGCTGGAGCAGGGTGCAGCCCCAGCGCGGCTCCAGCGCAGCAGGCAGGCTTGTGGAGAGGGGCACAGCTCACCCACTGCGGGCATCCCACGCTTGGGAGAGGAGGAATGCACACAGAGCTCTCAGGATATTCTGCCAGGGTGGCATCAGCCCAGCTTCGGAGCAGCTCTTCACGGGGGCAGCCCTAGGCAGATCCCCCGTTAGACGTGCCTGCCGTTAGACGTTCCTCCAGCAGCGCTGCAAGCAGTGACTGGAGCCAGCTAGGCACACAGCCTGGTGCCAGGGGCTGGGATCTCGGAGAGCTGGGGGCTGTCCTCAGGGGGTGCTCCGACACACTGAACCATCTCCTTCTCGTGTGGTAACACGTGTGGGTGACCTGGTGCAGTGGCCCTGGGTGCTGTGACAGGGGATGTGTGGAGGCTGGAGCCGAAAGGAGGGGCCTCTGGGGGAGTCAACGTCTGGCCAAGGGGTGAGGTCTGTCCCGGCCCGGGGAGGAGCGCTGGTGAAGGGTCGCCCATCGCGGGTGGGAGGGAGGAGCAAACCCGCAGTGCCGAGAGCTGCGGGGAGCCGTGCGGTGCCGTGCCCTGCAGAAGGCTTCTCCGTTCCGCTCCTTCCCTGTCGCCAGGGCTTCCCTGCAGGCAGGGCGGCAGAACCCTCCGTTCGTGCCAGGGCCAGGGCGCTGCTCGCTCTGAGTCGCTTTTCTGTGCCCAGCTGCTGACCGTGAACCCCGAGCACCGCTTCTCCTGCCTGGCCGACGTGCAGGCCGCCACGTACCTGTCCGCCGTGGCGTGGAGCGACGTCTGCGAGAAGCGAGTGGAGCCGGGCTTCGTCCCCAACGTGAGTAGGAGCCGGCGGCGCCCCGGGCCGGGGCCGGGCTCTGACGGGGGGCTCTCTGGGCGCCGGCTGCTCGAGGGAGCCCCGGCGGCGCCCAGCGCAGTGCCGC
>VZRI01004176.1:140578-156310 GCA_013397515.1 Upupa epops | reverse complement strand
GCGGAGGCGCCCAGGCCCCCAGGCCTGCCCGGGAGCAGCGGGGAACGGGAGGCAGGAGGGCTCCGCCTGTCTCTGCCCTGTAGCTGTGGGGGTTCCTGGCCCTCTGCGCTGGGAAGGGCCGCGGCCGCCGGTGGCACCGGCTGGAAAAGGGTGAAGAGCGAGTGGAGGGGCGATGAGCGAGCAGGCAGCTCCCTCTGCACCCTTCTGCTGGCGGCAGAGAGCACGGGTAACCCTGGCCAGGTGGGGAAATCAGTGCTCACGAGGCTGCGGGGGCGGGGGAGGCTGCGGGGGCAGTGGGAGCTGCAGGGGCAGTCAGGCTGTTTGCTGAGCAGTTCCCATTGCCTGCCCTGGCAGAAGCTGCGGGGGCCGGGGGCTCTGGCTGGCAGGGCAGTGCAGGTGCGGACGGCACTGCTTACGTGTGCTGTTTCTTCTCCACAGGAGAACGACTATCTCCAGGAATGCCTCGAAGCCATCCAGCAGGACTTTGTCATCTTTAACAGAGAGAAGTGAGTGGGGGTGATCTTTTCTAAGGGAAAACCCGCTGGGTTTGGTGATCTCCCAAGGGAGCCAGAGCGGCAGCGCCCAGTGGCTGGGAGCATCTCACTGCGGGCTCAGCCCGGGGTGACTGATGTCAGCCCAGGAGCTCAGGTGCTGCCTCTGTGTGAAAGGCTGTCCTGGCCGAGAAGGGAGGTGAGCTCAGGGGTCAGCGGTCACCATGCTAACTAAACATTCTGCAGAGACTCCTGGGGTTTGGCATAGGTACCTGGCACTGCGTCTGCCCTCCCCCCGCCCCTGCCTGTAGAAGATGCTGATTTGGGAAATGAAGGCAAGGAACGGGCTACGTCTCTGCAGGGCACGAGCAGGCAGGGGAAGCAGTGGAGTTAGAGCAGCTGCTGCCAAGGGAGTGTTTGGCTCCATGGAGGAGGTGGTGGGAGCACAGGGTGCTCATGGCAGAGGTCTGGGTGGGCAGTGCTCCTGAAAGCTGCAGTCTGGGTGGTCGTTGTGGAGGGTTCTGGGGTGGTTTAGTGTGGTTTGCCTGTGCATGGTTCCCTGTGCTGTGTGTGCAGAGGAAAGACCCCTCTCGTTCACTGTGGGCCTGTCGTAGGCTCCTGTCTGTGCATGGGCAGCTGGGCACGCTGGCTGCTGCAGAGCATCCTCCACTGCTCCAGCAGGACTCGGGCTGGGGTGACTACAACACCTGCTGCCTCTGCTCCACACAGGCTAAAGAGGAGCCAGGAGCAGCCGAGCGAGTCCACATGCCTCCCTGAGACCACCGACGATGCCGAGGCTGAGGCTGAGTCCTCCAACCTCAACATGTGCAGCTCCGTCTGCTCCTCCGCGGGCAGCAGCTAGGCTGGAGCCACTGGGCGAGGGTACCGGCCCACGCCGCTCCGACAGCCCGTTTGCAGGCTCACTGAGCGCTGCAGGCTCTCCAGGACCAGCAGGGAGCACTCAATTGCAAAGCTGTAGCAGAAGAGAGAGCTCCTGCAGAACTGCACCCCCAGGTTTAGCAGAGCGCCAGCAGGCCACGCTGGCTGCCCGTGGTGGGTAGAGACCCTCGCTATGCAACTTGACAGAGGAGGCAGATCAACTTCTTGACTCGGTGGTGTTGCTGCCAGGCTGCTGATGCGCTCAGGCTCTTCGTGCAGCGAGGCAGCTAGGGAAGAGGCGACGTCCCAAGGGAAGGCTCGGCGCAGGTGTGGTGGGGCAGGGGGTTGGGTGGGTGGTTTAACATGGCTCTGGCCGTTCCTGTGTGCAAAGGCTGCCCTAGGGACAGGCAGCCCTGGGGCCTCTGGGCTGTGGAAGGTGGCAGCAGCCTCCTGGAGCTGTTGGGGTCCTACAGCAGGGCATCCTAGGCACCTCCTGTGTCCTCTCGTCTGTCAGAGTGTCTGTCCTGACTCTGGGGAAATAAAGGGTTCTGTGCACTCCGTGACTTCCTCGGGGCTGGGGCTGCCTGCCGTTGACCGGGGTGAAGAAGGAATTAACCCCTCTCCTTCCCTCACGCGGCTGCTGCGAGCGGTGCGGAGCCGCAGGATTTGGCGCTGACTCCCTGTGTCACCCCCTGTGACCCTCTCGCAGGTTCAGAGGCACGGGGTGACCTCGCAGTGCTGCCTGGTGTGGGACGAGGGGCCTGTGCTGGGTCGGCCCCGAGGTGGGGTGTGTTCAGGGTAAGGGGACAGCCCTGAGGATAACCCAGTGAGGCCTGCCCTAGCTCTGAGCAAGGCAGGGGATCCGGAGCCGTTCAGGTTCAGCCCTGGTGCTGCCTCTCGCTGCGTTTCAGACGCCTTTGCTGTCTCAGTTGCTTTGGTCGGCTGTAGAGTGGCTGCGGGTGCTGCTGCTGGAGCCTGGCACCCGCTGGGGCCTGCGGGGTCTGTGCTCCCCTCACACGGTGACACTTGTTTGCTGCCACTAACAGTGGGGGATGGCAGCGCTTGCAGCCCCCGGGGCTCTCCCAGCCAGCCAGGGGTCGGAGGTGGTTNTCTGTGGGGCCTCGCAGTGCACACCCTGTGCCTCGTTAGGAGCTGCCTGGATGAGGGGCTGCAGGTGGGCAGTGGTGAGCGAGAGGAGCTGCCTTCTGGCCCCAAGTAACTCGGGTCTGACTGCTGGGAACCGGGGAGCCTGGTTACCCAACCAGCCAACTGCCTTGTCCCACACAGCGGGACTGGGGGACGGCCACAGGCTCTGCTTGCTGAGCAGCCCCTGCTGTGTGTGTTACAGCTGGCCTCAGCCTGCTCGTAGCCTGGAGTCTCCAAGGACAGTGGCTGCAGGCCGGGCTCCGAGGCACTGTGGAGCGGTGGGGGCGCTGCCAGTGAAGTGGGTACTTTTGAACAGGAGTGCTGTGTGGGCATGGCTCGCCGCCGCTGCCCTGCCACCCACACGCACGTGCTGAGCACGACGTGTGCACCAGGGACGCTGGGCCAGTGCCGAGGGCTGTTCTCTGCACACGGGGGGCTCCTGTGAACAGGAATCTGAACGACCCCTGCCCTGCTGGAGCGCTGGTCTGTGCTGGAGCTTGGAGCGGTGTCTGGGTGCTGGTACCAATGCCCAGTGCGCAGGGCAGGCGTGGGTCACGGCCCTGGCTCCCCGCAGCCTGTGTGTGCCCGGTGTCACAGGCTGTGCCCGTGGAACAGCGCTGCCTGTGCGTTACTCTCCTGGAACTCCTTGCCGTGAGGCTGCAAGGCTGCAGCTGTGTCAGCATTGCCCGGGAAGGCTGGGCTGGGTCCTGCTGGCCCTCCTGACCCTGCTCCTTGCCAAACCGAGCCGCTGAGTACTTCACCGCAGCAAGGCCGATGGTCTGATGCAGGTGGGGCAGCTCCCGCTGCCCGGGCAGGGCGTTCTTTACACAGAGCAGTTATTGCAGTGGGAATAAATAAAAGTAGAGCCTCGTCATTACTGTGAATAGCTCTCTGTACTTGCGTTGCATGAGCCTTTCACCTGGCACCAGGGCAGTGCCAGCCGCCCCGGCGCGTGAGCAGTATTAAACCTGTGTTTTTAATGTCGACCGGCGTGCGCTCTCGTCTCTGGGTGACTGGGGTGTAGAGCAACCCCTGGAGTCGTTCGGGAGGCCCCGGCAGCCCCAGCTGTCTGTTTTCAGTGGTGCACTGCCCTCTCTGGAGTCTGGCTTTAACGGGGGAGCTCGGGGAGGGCTCCAGGGTTCCTCCCCTTCATCCCTCAGCAGTGCTCGCAGTTACTTGGGGCGGTTCTTGGCGTGAGGTGCTTGTCCTGCCAAGGAGGTCTTTGCAGAGGCTCCTCCTGACTTCAGAAGAGGAGGCAGAGGATCGAGACCCATCGGTGTGTGGTATTTAGCCTGGTACCCCCCCCCAGCGCCCTTCACTAGCAATTGGCAGCTGTGTGCCCAGCCCCAGCAGGGCTGTGCCCAGGCACCCATTTGATGCCTCTGCTGTGACCTCTCACGGCATCCCTGGGTGCCCCTGAAGGGCCAAGGACAGGGAATGGTCTTTCCTGGGCTCATCCTCACCTGACTGCCTGGGCACCATGGCCAGGCTGATGGGCTAGCCCAGTCAGTTCCAGCACCACAGGGTCCCTGCTGCCTGTCCCCCATGGCATCAAGACCAGTAGGTGCCCTCACTGGCGGTTCTGGTTGGGACTGGGCAGGCGCTGTCTTTGAGCGTTACTGGCTTTGACAGGGCTCTGCCCTGCTGCCCGGCACCGAGCGGCTGGTCCCGCTGCCAGCGCAGTGTGGGGCTCCTGTGTGGTGCCCCTGCCTCCTCCTGTGCTGCCTGACCCAGAGCCTGCGGGAAGCTGTCCGAGGAAATTAGGGCCAAGCGCTGACCCTGCTTGCGCCCCGGGTGGCTCCGGTCCCCGAGGTGGCGCTCGGCGCCTCCCTGCCCTGCTGGGGTGACAGGGCAGCAGTGGCTGCAGCTCCACAGCCGCTGCTCCCCCGTGGGAAAACACATGCAGAGCGGCTCCTCAGAGGGAAAGGGGCTGCAGGATTTGAGTCCTCAGCTGGTGAGGGAGAGGGAGGGACCCAAACCGCTCCTGCAGGGTGATGCTGGAGCAGGGGTGGCACCTTTGGCTCCTGCTGGGGTCCCCAGTGCCCTGGGGCGCCTTTCACCGAGCAGCCCGTCTGCTCAGAGAGCACCCTTCCCCTTCAGCCCCGCTCCCTGGGCAGTTGCCACCACCATCAGCTGTGGGAGGGAGGTCAGAGCAGACAAAGAAAGATCCCCCAAAACCCCGACCCCTTACAACCCCCCCGGTTTAAAGTGGTGGGTTTGGGTACCGGCGGGGAGGGACTCCTGCCCCAGCCCTGCTGTTCCCTGCCTCGGTCCCTGCTGTCAGAGCTGGATGTGACCTACAACGTCGCCTCAGGGCACTGCATCTCCATCCTGTCTGTCTGGGGCTGGGGCGTGGGAAGTGGTTCAGGGTTATCTGCAAACCCCAGGCTTTTGGGGAGGGGGCACGAAAATCAGCTCCTGTGACTCCAGGGCTTCGAGCACTCTAGTTTGCACCCACCTTTATTCAGAGCAAGGAGCAGAAGAGGACTGGGCAGCCATCCTGCCAGAGGAGCATGCAGGGAGGGTCCCCGTGGCTGCACCAACCCCTGGCACCCGTAAAGGGGCTCTAGGAGCCTCTCCAGAAGAGCCTGCCCTGTGCAGCCGGCCTTAACGGGGCTGGCAGTGGCTGTGAGACTCTTGGTCCCTGTGGCACAGTACCAGCAACCACTGCAGGTTACTGCAGCCCCTGCTGTGCTGGCCACAGCTCAGGGTGCCAGGGCAGCCACCCTCCACCCCCCGAGGGGGGGACGGACAGACAGACACACTGACCCCCACACAATGGCCGCAGGCTGCACAGTGAGACGGTGCCAACCCCCTGGGCTGGGAGGCAGCTCACCTGGTGAGACCCAGGCAGCACTGGGCAGAGAGGAGCCCTTGGGCTGCACAGGGTGGAGGGTGCTGCGGGCCGGCTGCCTGTGCCAGCCCAGTCGCAGCCTGGCTTCGTGCTGGCCGCGGGCAGCGGTGCCAGGCGGGGTGGCCACATGCACAAGGGAAGGGCGTTCCAGGAGCTAGAGGAGCAGGGAGTGGGAGAGATGGAGACAGGCACTAGCTCTCAGGGGTTGCTCTAGTTTCTACCTACAAGAAGAGGGCCCTTTTCACACACTCCGTTTTCACCCTGAGCTGCGGGAGCCGCCGTCCCCTGCCCGGCTGGACCCGAGCGTCCCGGGCGGTGGCCACAGGGAGGGCGCAGCCCGGCCCGGCTCGGTCAGGACAGCGAGGTGATGTTGGAGCGGCCACCCGGCGGGGCCATGATCTTCTGCGCCGTGCGCCGGGCGATGTGGTCGTCTGCCTGCGAGCCTGGGGGCACCGGCACGGGGCGTCAGCACGGGGGGCTCCGGCCGCGCACCCCGCGGGCCGTGTCCCGCTGGGGACAGTGCCGCCCGTCCCTCCAGCTGCCCCCCCACCTGCTTTCTCACTGCTGCTGCCTGGGACAGTGCCCGTGAATCGGGGGGTCTGTACGACCAAACGGGGGGTTGGGCACCCCGAGACCGCTCTGACTTCAGGACAGCGCAGAAGTCACTGCGGGGCAGAGCACTGGCCTCCCCGGGTGCCCAGAGGCTGAGCTCAGCCATGCGGAGTCGCTGACCCCCCAGGGAACCCTTCCAGCCCCCGACTCCCCGCGATGCGGCTGGAGCTGACGTCCTGCCCCCCCCGGCAGCCACAGCAGCACCTCTCCGAGCCCAGCCCCTCGTGACCCCCTCACGGCCAGGGACCCCCATCCCTACCAGACAGGCTGAACCCGGACTGGTGCAGGTTGCGGACGGGGGCAGCCAGGGCTTTGCCCGCGCAGGGTGCCATGCGGGAGGCGGCGGTGGGGGCCACAGCCTTGGCGCTCGCCAGCACCTCGTGGACCGGCCCGTCGTACAGCCCTCGGGGGACACCGTGGACCTCGGCCAGCTGCGGGGGGAGGAAGCAGAGGAAAGGCACTGCATGAGGGAAGGGAACGGGGAGCGGGGCCAGCACAGGGGTAGTGACTCCTTGTCTCCCCCAGACACAAGCCCAGTGACCTCCCGTGGTCCCACCCGGACCTGCCAGGCTCCCAGCACACCGGGCAGTGCAGTTTGGTAGCCGCTGAATCCTCCACGGCTGAATCACCCCAAGACAGGAGCAGCCACCCCTCTCACACAGGCAGAAGAGAATTCCCCCTCCCAGCTCCACACAAACCCAACCAGACTCGCTCAGCTCACAGTGTGTTGGGTCAGAAGGGCCCTCCACAGGGCACCCAGTCCAACCCCCTGCACCCAGCAGGGCCAGCTCTCCCCAGCGCAGGGTGCCCAGAGCCCCAGCCAGCCGGAGCTTGAATGGCTCCAGGGATGGAGCAGCCTCGTCCAGGGCTCCCCCAGCCTCAGCTCCCAGCCCTTGTTCCTCCTGCCCAGCCTCCCTCTGCCCTTCTCCAGCTCCAACCCAGGGCCCCTCATCCTGTGGTCCCTGCCCCTGGGAGCAGCCTTCCCCAGCCCTCTGACAGCCCCTTTCAGGGATGGGAAGGTGGCTGCAAGGTCCCCCCAGAGTCTTTTCCTCTGCAGGCTAAACAGCCTCAGCTCCCCCAGTCTGTCCCCAGAGCAGAGGGGCTCCAGCTGGAGCTGGCTCCTCTGGACCCGCTCCCACAGCTCCAGGCCCTTCTTGTGCTGAGGGCTCCAGAGCTGGACACAGGAGTGCAGGTGAGGTCTCACCAGGGCAGAGCAGAGGGGCCGAATCCCCTCTCTCCGTCTGCCGGCCCTGCTTTGTCAGCCCACACCAGGCGAATGACCCTGGTCACACTGGCACCCCCCAGTCCCACAGCGCAGCGGGCTCTGCTGGCCACCGGCACACACCGAGGCTCTCGGGCGGCAGCACGACTCACTCCCGGGCCGGGAAGAGCGTTCAGCAGCAGGCACAGCGGCACAGCAGCCTCTCCTTACCCTGTTCCGTGCCTTTATCCTTTTATAAACAAAGTCAGGGAAGGTCTTTCTCGGGATGAAGCGGCCGGACCCCTGGGTGACAGACAGGGTTCCATCCTGCAGGACAACCCTTCCCTGGCTGATGACCACGGTAGGGACCCCGCGGCACTCGGTGCCCTCAAATATGTTGTACTCCACGTTCTGGGAGGAAGAAACCAGAGACCCAAGGTGGGTGAGGGTGACGGGAAGGCAACAGCAAAGCTCTTGTTGCTACCAGACCAGGTGTGGGATGTCAGCAAGGTTTGGTGTCCCTTCACAGCATCCCAGAGTCACTGAGGCTGGCAGAGCCCTCTGAGCTCCCCTATCCCAGCCCAGCACCTAACAGCANCCCCAGCTCCCTCATCCTTTCCCCATCAGCTTCTCCTCCAGCCCCTTCCCCAGCCTCCTCTGCACCCACTCCAGCCCCTCCAGCTCTTTCTTGCAGGGAGGGGCCCAGAGCTGCCCCCAGGACTGGAGGGGAGGCACCACTCACAACCACCCTGTGCCTGGCCCTGCAGTTTCTAACCCCAGGGAGGGGGCACCCGTTCTCCCTCCAGAGGCTCCCATCGCTGCCACGAAGGGACCAGAGGGTGTCTGCAGTGCGGACGCAGAGACAGCCGAGCTGCCTCCCCAGGAGACCCCGGCTCCAGTCCTCTGGGAAAGCTCCTGGCTGCTCCCATCAGACAGGGATTTTCTGCAGCAGAAGGGGTCTTGGTGAAACCCCCGCGGAAGGCGGAAGACCCCACAGCCTCCAGCAGCCCCCCCGGGCGCTCTCTCTTTGCAGCCCCCAGCCCACGCGTTGATGGTAGAAGTGCTGACTCAGCCCGTCTCAGGGCCATCACCAGCCCCCCGTTACAGCAGCCACAGGGCACCCGCAGTCGCGTTTTGAAAGCAGACCCAAGGCCCTGCTCCCCTCTCCCCTCATCAGCACCCCCCTGCCCCACAGCCCCACCAGTCCCACCGCGCAGAGCCTCCTGCCGCTGGCAGTGACACCGGTGCGTTACCAGGTTGTGGGTCTTGGCCGAGATGATCTGCGAGGCCCTGGGGTTCCACACCACCAGGTCTGCGTCCGAGCCCACGGCCACCCTCCCCTTCCTGGGGTAGCAGTTGAAGATCTTGGCCGCGTTGGTGCTGGTCACCGCTACGAAATCGTTCTCGTCCATCTTCCCGGGGACCTGGGGCAGAGCAGGCAAGGACCGTGGGCTGGAGATGTGCCCAGTCCTGCCGGACCCCATCGCCCCGGCCGGACCCACGCCGTCCCAGCAGCACCAAGGAGGCTCCGCAAGAATCAACCTCGGTGCCCAGGGCTGGCAGGGGCCTGGGAAGGCCATCTTTCCCAAGCCCCCCTAGGGTGCAGGCTGCAGGGTGGCTGGGATCCTGAGCTCCTGGCTCCCCGCGGAGATGCTGTCTCCGTGGGATGGGGGTTAGACCCCCCTGGGGATGCTCCTGGGGTGGGCAGAGCGCAGCAGTGGGCTGGGACGCGGGACAGACCCCGCTGTCCACATGCTCATGCACTCCACTGCAGGGAGAGGCAGTGGGAACAGCCCCCACTGATGCTGCTGGGGTGACCGAGACACCCAGTCCCCCCCCAGCCTCCCCAGGCCTCCTGCAAACACCCTGGGAGAGGAAAGCCCCCCCTCCCTTGGGAAAGCAGTGACGCTTAGTGCCTGCGTGGGGTGGTGCCTCTGGCACCGAGGCCTCTGGAGGCAGTCTGGGACACGCTGGGTGTCACGCTGGTCGCAGCTCCTGCCTCATCAGCACTAACGAGGCCGCTGGTGCTGCCTGGCAGGGCCCCTCAGCACCCCGGGGTGCCGGTGCTGTGCGGTACCTACCACGCACTGCTCCCAGACGATGGCCATCCGCTCCTCGGCACCGTTGGTGCCCTCAGGGATGAGGGTGAAGTTGTCCTTGCCCACTGCCTTCTGCGCCGTGGTGAAGGTGCAGTGGGCGCTGCCGGTCACCTGCAGGTCCCCGCTGGGTGAGGGGCAGCAGAGGGGTCAGCAGGGGCGCCGGGACGCACGCTGCCTTCCCAGTGCTCCCAGCACCAGCCCAGTCCAGCAGAAGCCACCTTGCCCAGGCTTCATGCTCCATCTGGACGATGCAGACTGGTTTCACCAGCAAGGGCTTGAAACTCGGGTCTGGAGGTGGCTCCCCCGGGCACAGAGGCCTCTCCTGCTGCTGATTCACGGGGCAATTCAGCGCTGACCCGTGGTGCCAAGCGCTTCCTCCTCTTCCCCCCTGGATCTCCCTCACTTCAGCCCAAACCCCTCGCCCCTCTCCTGTCTCTGCTCTCCCTGGTCAGGAGCCCCTTCCCCTGTTTCTTGCAGCCCCCGCAGTAAATCCTCCCAGAACCCCGGACCGCCCAGGTCTGCGACCTCAGAGCCCATCTGCTCCGGGCGCCGCCACGGGCAGTGCCGCCTCTCAGCCAGACTCCTCAACACCGGATGGCTGCTGGGTCTCCCGGAGCCTCTGCCCAGGCTCAACACCCCAGGGTCTGGGCGGCTGTCACCCACCTGTGAGAGGTGGGGTCTGCAGCAGGGATGTCGGGGCTGCCCCCCCATCCCCAGGCTGCTGCAGCAGGCCGGTGCACACGGCCAGAGGAACAGAACACAGCGCTCACCAGGACAGGAGGGAGGAGAGGTGCTCCGGCGTGGTGGGGTCTGGGCTGATGGGGGGCGACGTGACGAAGGCTGCGGCTTTAGCCCAGTTCTTGCTCCAGTAGTGCGAGCCGTCGGTGCCCAGGCTGGCGGCGATGGGCTCCCCGTACACCACCGTCCCTGCGGAGCAGCCCATCAGCGGAGCACGCGGGCAGAGCGGACGAGCGCGGTGGCTGACGACGCGCAACAGTCCCGCTGGCCCTGGCGCCGCCAGCATCCTGGCTTTGGAACCCATGACAGTGCCCTAGACCGTGGCAGACTGGGCAACGCTGCCAGAATGAGGCCTGAACCCTTCTAGCTCTGCTTAGATCAAACCAGTCACATCGCAGACCACCATGCCTTCCTGCGCCCCACAGCCTCTGCAGAGGCTGCAGCCCCTGGTCCCTGTCCCTGTCCTGCCCCTGCTCCCCACAGGGTCGCTCCCAGCCCTTCCCACTGAGCACCCAGTTTGAACTGGAGCTTGTTCCAGAGCCACCTCTGAGCCTTTCACCTTCCCAAGTGAGAGCCCCTGGGTGCAGCGAGCTCCTCAGCCTTGCAGCCAGACGCTGCCTGGGTGCACTGGAACAGGCTCAGCACGCAGGGGGACGCGGCACAGGGCCTCACCCTTCCTCCTGGCTTGAGCCAGGACGTCTGCCGCCCCTCTGCTCATCACCTTGGTGACGTAGAGCGGGCAGTTGGCCTGTTTGGCGATGGTGATGGCTCGGTACACGGCCTCTGCCTCCACCTGTGGGCACACAAGGGCAGGACCCGGCTCAGGGCACCTCTGCTCTGCCCGAAGCCTCCGTGGGTTCTGCAGAAGGGCTGGGGACGCTACCTCCTCGGGGCGGCTGAGGACGTGTCCTTCCGGCCCTGTGATGCCCAGCTCCAGCAGCCTCTTCTGCTCCTGGGGAGACGAAGAGGGCAGGAGAGCGTCAGAGTGCAGCCAGCCTGACGAAGCGATGCCGGGCACCAGCGCCCCGGTCAAAGTGCCCGAGGATTGATGGCAGCCCATGGACACGAGCGGGCGACACCTGTGCCCCCCACAGCTCCCAGGGGCCCCCACTTTGTGCTGTGGGAACACGTCTGCACTGTGAACTGCCGTGTCCTGGTTGCGCCTGGGCTGCTCCCAGTGTTTTTGGAAGCAGATGCCCAGCGCACACCTCCCCACCTCACCCCATCTCCCCCCTGAGATGTCCTGCATCACGGAACCTTCCCACCCGGCTGGCACCAGAGGCAGGGGCACCCCTGGGCACCCGATCGCAGGGGGTTTAAAGGAGCCCGCTCCTACAGGGAGCTCTCTGTCCGTACACTGTGCACATCTGTCTGTCTGTCTCCTGACTGCGTCCCCTCCTGACTGTCACCCCTCTGCAGCTGACAGGAGCTCCGAAGCGCCGGGTCGCTCACGGGCAGCAGCAGGGGTTCCCCGGAGGAAATCCCCGGGCGGAGGGAATTAGCCGCTGCCCTGTTTGCTCGGATAAGCCCATTTGCAGGATTGGGAACCTGCTGCCCTTCCAGCTGCCCTCCCACACCAGACACAGCTCTGTGCCCACAGGCTCACAGGAGCCTGTGCCCTCTCGCTGCATTGAGTCTCCAGGTCAGGTCAGCTCCGCCTGGAGCTCAGAGCTGGGTGGTGGGCACTGCCCTGCTGGGAGCAGGCACCGGGCGCCCGCTGGTCCTCACCCCAAAGGCACCTAGAGCCACAGCGGGCTGCTCCTCCTGCTCCCACCCGGGCCAATCCCTGCGGAACCAGCAGCAGCCCACGGTTAAATCCCGAGGGCACTGCCCCACCTCCCACCGGGCGCCCAGCCCCTTTGCCAAGCCCAGCGCCGCCTCAAGCCCCAGCGCCCGGCCTCCTCTGCCTCGGCTGGGTGCGGAGCCCGCACCTCGTCGATGATGTCTCCGTTCTCCGCGTGCACTTGGGCGATGGCCCCCAGGTCTCGGGCGATGCCGAATATCTCGTACATCTGCCGAGAGAGCGCGGGCGGCCCCCGTGAGAAATCCCCTGGCGCTCAGCGCACGGGCGATGCCTCCCAGCAGACGCTGGCTGCCCCCTTACCTGGGCATCGCTGCACTGCAGTTTGTCCTTGTAGGCCATGAAAACCAGGAAGGAGTTCACACCTGGGCAGAATCAGAGTCATGAAGGCCGGGAAGGACTTCTAGGGTCATCCCTAACCTCCAACCCGACAGCTCCACGACCACCAGACCCTGACCCACAGGGCCACATCCACTGCCTTTTGAACCCCTCCAGGGACGGGGACCCCAGCACCGCCCTGGGCAGCCTGTTCCAGCGCTCAGCTGCTCTTCCACTACTGAACTTCTCCCCAGCTTCCAGCCTGAACCTCCCCTCGTGCAGCCTGTGCCCCTTCCCTCTGGTCCTGCCACCAGTTACTGGGGAGAAGAGGCCAACACCGGCCTCCCTACAGCCTCCCACAGGGAGCTGTGAAGGGCAGTAAGGTCTCCTTTCAGCCTCCTCCTCACCGGGCTGTTGACTGTCCCAGCTGAGTACTGGGTCCAGCACGGGCCAAGCAGGGACTGATAGAACTGTGGGGGGTGCCACTGAGGGTTGGGCTGGCAGCAAAGGCTGAAGGCCCCCAGTCGTGACCACTGAACCAGTGCACTCGAGACCATCGAGAGCAGGCACTACTGCCAGCGTCGTTGCCTAGGGCACTGCTCCTCAGCTGCATCACTGAGGGCACTGCCCCTCAGCTGCATCACTGAGGGCACTGCCCCTCAGCTGCATCACTGAGGGCACTGCCCCTCAGCTGATTACTGAGGGTACTGCCCTTCAGCTGCATCACTGAGGGCATGGCTCCTCAGCCCTGCTCTGCACACAGTCCCGACCAGGGAGAGGTGGTTCCTGCAGCACCGGGTGGAAGCCAGAGAGCAGCAGTGGTGCTTTAGAGGGACAGGGGGTCAAACACCCCCGCTGTGATTGAAGGACACCTCTCTCCCGTGCAGGTGCCTGTGAAGAGCACCCGCGGAGCCCGGGGCAGCCGCCTCCCTCCGGCCACTCCGCACAGGAGCTGCTGTTCCGTGTCAAGTGGCCGGTCAAGCCCTGGCTCCAGGGCTGCCGATTGCACTGGATCAGTCAGCTGCCGCGAGCGCAGGAGAGCAGCGCCCAGCGCCAAGGGTGGAAATTAGTACTGATGGGCTGACTCAGTCCCTGCCTTCCAGGAAGCTGGCCCGGCAGTACCTCAGGAGATGCAGGAGCTGTGGGACTGGGATCCGGGTGGGAAGCCCCTAGCCAGACCCTCTCCTGTCAGCCCTGTCCTGTTGGGGTACCTCACCCAGATGCAGGAGCTCACGAGCACAGTGTCTTGGTACAAACCCGCGCCCAGCTGTGCTCTGAGGTGGGAAGGAAGGGCAGTCACAGCCCCGTGTGTCCCATCCCTCACCGGGTCACAGGGGCCCTGACTGCCATCGCTCACCCCAGGCGCTTACACTACAGGAACGACAGTGTGGGGTCTGTGTGGGGTCACGGCTGGCGCTCTGCTCCGCGTGTCCTCACCCTTGTCCTTCACCAGAGCCTCCAGCTCCTCCCTGAGGCTCTCGTGCCAGCGCGGGATGTCGATGTGCAGGGAGTAGTCGCAGCAGGCCTGGCTGTCGGCGATCGCGCGCCACTGCTCGTAGGCAGCCAGGAGACTGGTCCCAGCATCCGGGCACACATGGTCAACTGGGGAAACACTGCACAGCGTTAGCAAGGACTGGGACAGGGCCAGAGAGACCCCGAGGCTGCAGCAGCCACCGCCATCCCTGTGCAGGGCCCCAGTGCTGCGGAAAGGAGGAGCTGTGACACCAGCTCAGTTTTACAGGGTTGATCAAAGCTGAAGGGGGATAAATTCCCCACGCGCAGTAAAAGCCGGAGCAGACGAGCCCCACGTTACAGCCATTACATCCCCTTTCCCCAGAGCCCACCCAGCACAGCACCCACAGGAGCTGCTGAGCTCTGGAATGCTCCGATCTCCATTTCTCCGCCCTGAGCATCAGTCTTCCCCCCCGTGACACCATCCCACGAGAAGCCCCTCGGCTGCGCCCCGTCTCACTGATCATGGTGGTGCCTCCTGCCAGGGCTGCCTTGGTGCCTTGGTAGAAGCCGTCGGCCGGGGCCATGCCCAGGGCGGGCACCTGCAGCCTGGTGTGGACATCAATCCCCCCTGGCAGCACCAGGTGGCCGTGGGCATCGATTGTCTTGGCACCGCCAGGAACGAGCAGGTTCTCTCCGATCTGTCTGCAAATTGAGATCTCGAGTCAACTGGCAGTAACTTTTAAGAGAAGAAGCCAAACCATCCGGGGCACAAAGCCACAGGCAAGCGCCCTCGGCTGCCCCGCAGCCTGGCGGCTTCTCACTTCCACCTCAGAGGGAGCACAACCCACCAGCCCTCTCAGCATCCTTCCAGCCACAAATCCGCCCCAGCCCAGCTCCCTCCTGATTCTGCTCTAAGAGCTGGCCCTGGTTTTCCAAAAGGGAAGGGAGAGGGGGCTCGTGGGGGCCCCAGAGCCCTGGGTCAGCTCGGGAGCTGCGTTTACAGGGATAAACTGGTCACGTACTTTATCAAACCGTCCTCCACGTAGATGTCTGCATAGAACGACTGGTCGTCGTTGACGATCTTCCCCCCCTTGATCAGAATCTGCTCGCTCTGCCAGAAACAGAAGGGCGTAGAAGATCGTTCAGCGTCACCGGCAACGCTGCTCACGCGGAGCTGTTGTGGAGCCCGGGGTTAACGGGCTGCCCCTCCAGCACACGAGCCCAGCGCCCGCCCAAGGCCCCAGCGAGCCTGGCAAGGGAACCACCTGCAGTTGTCATTCTGGGGGGCAGCTCTCCCGAGCAGTGTGGGACCAGCCTGGGCATTCTGGCAGCACAGCTGAGCCCCACAGCTCCGGGCACCACAGCAGCCCCATTTCAGGGGGATGAAATCCAAGAGCCCCCCCCTCCCCGCAGCTCAGCCGGTACCTGCCGCTGCCGTGGGCTCCGCTGACGGAGCCTTGCGAGCGCATCTCATTGACCTGATAATTCGCTGCCGCTCAGGAGCTCTCGCAGTCTCCTGGGAGGCAGACAGCGCCGCGAGGGCTTTCCTGCTTCAAAGCCAGAGCCCGGCACGGCTGTCAGATGCGCAGCCTCTCCAACCAGAAAAGCAGCGGCACAGGAACGCGGAGCCGCAGCCCCGGCTGAGAGGATCCCCCTTCCTTTCAGTGCGGCTGCTGAAACGGGCCACACAAAGGGCCCGGGAGCAGCGGGGCACGGATGGAGCAGCCCCACGACCCCGCAGCGAGGGCTCCTGGTGCGCAGCCTGGGGACCCCCAAGAGCGTCGCTGGGACGCGAGGAAGGACGAGGCTCAAGAGCCGCGCTGTGGTTTTCACAGAACCGGGGCTCCCGTCCCCCCGCGTTGTTTTTCGTCTCTTAAAATCAATCAAAGGGACCTTCTGTGCCGGCTGCCCCACGGGAAAGCCCTCTGGCCCCTCCTCTTGTGGGGCCCATCCTTACCCCGTCCCCATCCTCACCCCATCGCTGCGGGCTGCTCTCAGGGACCCCCGCCCGTGAGCCGGCCCCATTCCCATTCCCGGCCCCAACCCCATTCCCAGCCCCTCGCTGCCTGGCGGACCCCCCATCCTCTCGTGGAGCAGCCCCGGCAGCGGGGAATCGGGGAATCCCTCCCTCCCTCCCT
>VZRI01004176.1:103906-135043 GCA_013397515.1 Upupa epops | reverse complement strand
GGGGCGCAGCAGCAGCTCCCCTGGGCTCCTGCAGCCTCCGCTGACGGGGCCGGGCGGCACCCGGCACTGGGCGGCTGCGGGCGAGCACGGCCCCGCTCCACGGCCGCGGGCAGCCCTGGGTGAGAACGGTCACCGGCCACTCGGGGCAGCAAACCGAGCGTCAGCCCTTGTGTGCACACATGCACGCACACACGCTCACGTACACACATGCTTGAACGCAATGCACGCACACGCTCACGCACACGTATATGCTTGCATGCACTCACACGCGCGTACACACACGCTTACACACATGCTCGCACACACATACACGCTCACAGGTGCACACACACACATGCATGCTCACAGACACACATACACGCTCACACACACATGCTCACAGGCACTCACACACACACACTCACACATACATGCTCACAGGGGCTCACACACACACATACACACTCACACACCTATACATACATGCTCACACACACACACACAGAGGCATGCTCGCACGCATTCAGCTCTTGCCTGCTGCAGCGGNCACACATATACATACATGCTCACAGGTGCTCACACACACACTCACACATGCACAGGCATGCTCACACACATATACATGCTCACAGGGGCTCACACACACACATACATGCTGACACACATATACATACATGCTCACACACACACATGCACAAACATGCTCGCACGCATTCAGCTCTTGTCTGCTGCAGCAGCTCTGGAGAGCAGTGCATGGCAGGGGAAGTCACCCAGAGCCCATACTGCGCCAACGGCCCGGCAGCTCACGGTGCCATTTCCACCCCACCCACTGCTGCCAGAGCCGCTGCGCCCCAACGGCCGATGCTGGAGCCGGAAGGGCTGCAGGGCACCGGGCGACCCAGTCAGGCTGGAACGCAGGCTGACAGCCCGAGGGGGCTGGGGCTGCTTGGAGGGGGAAGGCAGCACAAGGGTGAGCGAGCAGGTCTCAGCCCACGAAGAACCCCTGGGTGCCACGGGTGAGGGCAGCTGCGGTCCTTCCCGAGACACCGTTCTCTGCCCCCACGTCCCGCTCACGGCGGTTTTAGGGAACAGCCAGTTACCACCCCAGCTCTGCCTGGGTACAAAGAACAGCTGCCAGGATCGACCCAGGCTGTAGGACTCCACCATCACCCCTCAGTGCTGCCAGGCTGGTGGGTGAGAGGAGCCGGGAGTGTTTAACAGCCATAGCCATCGCAGCACTGCCTGCACATGCTGCCCTCTCCTTGACAGCCGTCCTGACCCCGGTCTCACTGCTCTGCTGAGTCCCCAGGGACTGTGCTCGTTAGGAGCCGTCACTGGGAAGAGCCGTGACAGGACTTGTCCTGCATCTGCCTCTACGGCTCTGCCTCCGGCCACTGCGGGTCCTCGGTACCCGGACACGGCCTCCTCTCCCGGGGAGGGGGGGTTATCTGGGATTCCTGATGCCCCAACCCCTCGCTGTGCAGCCCAGCCCTGCGACACACGCAGCCGGTGGGGAGGGCTGGGGATGCGCTGCGCGGGACGAGGCTGGGTACCCCAGCGCTGCACCCCAGCCTCAGGCCTGAACCCTTGTGCCTGCAGAGCATCGATTCACAGGAAACGAACGGGGAGGTCGGGGAAACCGACTTCAGCCCCTGGTTCTCAGCATCCGCCTCCCCAGACAACACCCAGGCGCCGTGCTGTCACCTCGCCGTCGGGATGGGGCTCCAGGCAGGAAGGTGCTAATTTACGGCACAGGGTGCTGCGAGCGAAGCCGCCCGTCCTTCGCGCCCGGGCACCGCTATAACACCCCCCCAGAGGTGCTGCTGCTCCAATTAAGGCTCTGCACGTCCCAGCGCGTCTGTGCCCGTGGCGGGGGAGGCCACGCAGCTCCTCATCTACAAGTCTAATGCTCAAGCTCCCTGGTAATAGATTTTCCAGCTGATTAATTCTTGGGGCCGACTCGAGCCGGGCGCTCCACAGAAACACAGTCCTCATCACCTAGAGCAGGAGCGGGATGAAGGGGAGGAACACCGAGTGGCTGCGGAACCTGCCAAGCCCAGGGAACACCGGCCACCGAGTCAGGGAACCCCAGGATGGAGGGCACCTCCGGGCTCATCAGGGGCAGCCTGTGTTGTGGGGCACTCTGAGCCCAGCTCTGAGCCCAGGCTTTTCCTGCCCCAGTCCCAGTCTGTACCCTGCACTGCTGGGAGGACACAGAGCAGCGTCAGTCACTGGGGAGCTCTCTGCTCCAGGGGGGATTTGTTCTGAACTCGGGGTTTCCTTTCTGCAAGAAGGATGGGGATGGAAGCTCCTGAGAGGGAAGCAGACAAAACAGAGTCCCTGAGCTCTGGTTAGAGGAGGTTCAGACTGAGAAAGCCCTTTGCTACCTCCCACAGGCACGGGAACACCCGTGTGGGTTATGCTGTCTGGCAGAAACCCTGGGACACAGCAGCACTGGGGCTGCTTGATCGCGGAGAGGACCAAGTGAAGGGCAGCCCCCGGCTCTCCACCTGCTCAGTGAGAAGCTACCGCCATAGCCAGCCAGATGCTCCCCTCACAAGGCAGGGCTCCACAGCCCTTCTCTCAGCCGTTCTCCTGCAGCAGCTCACAGGGCAGCTCACACTCCTCTCTGCCAGCTGTGACCTCTCCAAGAACAAAGAGCAGTCCCAGCAGCCCCCCAAATCCACGCAGCGCTGAAGCCATCATCCCTCAGCGCCAGCGATGCTGCCCCAGGCGCTCCAGCCCGTCTCCTCTCACCCACAGATTCAGACTGACGCCGTCACTTCAGTGCTCTTCAGTCGGAGCAGCTCCTGAGCCACTGGGGCAGAAAATCTGTGCCAGGAGACGCCCGGTGCTTCTACAGGAATGGGGGGTTGGGATGGAGGGTCCCTGGGCTGTCACCAGCCACATCCCGCTCCTACCGGGGCGAGGGTTGGCGTTAGGAGCACAGTGCAGAGGGGCAGGTGCTGCCTGGTGTCCCCTCTGCCCTCTCAGCTGAGACTGTGCGCCCTTCGCACGGAGCAGAATGGAAAGCCCGGAGGCACCACAGGACAGGGACTGTGAAAGCAGGGTGTCCTGAGCCGCTGCAGCCCAAGGGACAGCTTCCCTGTGGAGAGAGAGGCCTGTGGGCAGGCATGGCTCACCCAGGATCTGACCAGCACTGCCGACGCTTCGGGAGCCTGTGCACCAAGGGGCAGGCATGCCGGAGCGAGCCCACACTCCGGCAGGCTCCCGGTGTTGACTCCTGGGATAAAGGAGTGTGGAAACGCTCCCCGCAGCCTCCCAGCTCCAGGAGGGCACAAACGGGCGTTAAAAACCGCGGAGGGCGCCGCCTGGAGCAGCTGAGGCACCAACCGGCACCTGGAGCAGCAGCTGCTCATCCTGCATCCCCAGACCCCTGCCTGCAGCTGCGCACCCTGCATCCTCAGCATCCCCAGTCCCCTGCCTGCAGCCCCCTCCAGTGGCTGCTCTGCTGCTGGGTTCTCTCAAAGCCTCCCCTTCCCCAGACGCCCTCCCTGTGCCCAGACTCCTTCTGCTTGACTTCAGCCCCACAGGGGCTCCTGGGGGGGCACCCGAGTGACCACTGGGAACCCCCGGAGCACAGGCGCCGCTTCTGGAGGACAAGAGGGGCTGCGGCTGCCCCTGCCGAGCAGAGCCACTCGGTGGCCGCTCACCCCCGCCTCAATGGGACGAAACGCAGCCGCCAACCAAGAGAGCCCGCGCTGTCCTACTCTGCCCCAGCACCCCGTGATGCCTCATCAGGGCTTCCCATCTCCCAGGAGCAGTTCTGGCAGCTCCCAGGCTGGGGAAGGGAGGGGGCACAGACCCCACTGCAGCTCCTGTCCAGCTCTAAGACTCCCACTGCACACGTGCTCTGCGGAGGCACTGGGTGTGATGATGGAGGAACGCTGGGCACCTCTACTCACAGACACGCTGATGGATCAGCTGTGCCCAGTCTGGTGGGCAGGGGATCAGGAGGGGTCTGTGCTCCCCTCTGATGAGACACCCCTTGCAGAGCTGGGTCCAGCTCTGGGCTCTTCAACCCAGCAGAGAACTGGGGCTCCTCACGGCAGCTTCCAACAGCACGAGGAGACAGCCCGTCGTGTTCACCAGCCAAGCAGCCAGCACGGCGCAGAGAACAGGCAGGTGAGGCTGTGAATTCAAGTCCTGAGTGCTGTCTCCCTGCAGAGTGAGAGACACCCTCCCTCACCCGCTGCAGTCTGACTCCTTTCCAGGAACCATGGGTGCCCACGGGCCCTGCAGACCTGGCTATCTCATCACCTCCTCCCTAGCTCTCGGTACCCCTGACACAGCGGCGAGCAGGGCTGCGTGCCGGTGCCCCTACCCTGCTGGGACCCAGCCCCTAGAGCACCGAGGGCATCCAGAGGTCAGCGAGTGCTGGCTGTAAAAGCTTCAGGGGTTCACCTTCTGCTCTGTGCCACCGCCTCAAGGGCCCAACCCGGGCATGAGAGGCTACCAGCCACCTCAGTCACAGACGGACGGGTAGGAGACGGACCAGCCCACCTTACCTGCCAGGAGTCAGGGGCTTCCAGGGGACGGGGAGCTGTGGGTGGGAGCTTGCTCTTGGCCTGCCGCGACAGCCCCGGCTCTGGGTGCTCTGGCTGCAGTTCTGCTGCTCTAGCGGATCCGCTGTCCTTCCCGGCTCCCGGGCTTGTGCTCCATCGCCCCAAAGCGACAGGACCTTCTCTCGCTGCCTCTCCCAGCCCAGGGTGCTGGGTCAGGGTGCCACGTCTGGATTCAGGTTGATCGTTTCAGCTGGGACCCCGCCGAGGAGCCCTCTGGCATCGCTCAGGGGTGGCAGCCTGCCAGCTCCTGCGCCGCAGCTCTTGCTCTGTGGTGGCCAGGCTCCGCTGGCCACTCCAAACGCCGCCAGACGACGGCTCCGTTTCCCTCACTCCAAGGTTTTCCCTCAAACCGGGTTTGCGGGCGGCTCCACGACCCCATGGGCACCCCCAGCAGCCTGGCACAGACCGCTGCCTTCGCCCACTCCTGCCTTTGCTCGAGCCTCTCCTCTGCCTGGAACCTCTTCTCTCTGTCCACAGGCAGCAATGCGTGAGGCAGACGGTGCCCGCGGCCCCAGTGCAGCAGCTTGCTGCCCGCTCAGTGGCGCCCGGCTCTATCCAGGGCACCCGAATCGGAACGGAGCTGCTCACAGAGCCGAGCGCTGGCGCCAGCAGAGGTGCCAGGACCCTGGGCAGGAGCCCGTGGCTGTAGGACAAGGAGGGGGGTTGGCTCTCCTCTTCATCAGTTCAGCTCCAGCTCTACAAAACGCTCAGTCAGAGTTTCAGCCGCGCGGACGTCGCCCGCCTGGGCATCCCCACCGGTCCCCGTGCAGCTGCAGCCTCAGGGGGTCGGGAAGATGGAACCTTCCGGCGCCGGAACAGAGACAGCTCGGGGGGCTGCACAGCGTCGTGGTGACCCAGGCTGTCTCCCTGCTGGCAACAGCAGAAGCACCCGCAGCTTCCTCCGAAGGCTGGAACACGAAGAGAGAGAGAAAAGAGGGGTGAGAGACGGGCAGACCCGGGCAAGAGCGGCACCCGAGGTGTCTGCAGCGCCGGGATCCTATCTGTCTGCTACAACGGGACCAGTGCTGATCAAGGGATACGGCTGCCGGTGCTGGGCACGGGACACTCACGGGGAAGGGACCTGTGGAGCCCCTGCTGCTCACGGGTGGCCTCAGGCAGCACGGAGCCCCACGACGCCTGGCAAAGCGGGTACAGGGTGACCACTGCTAAATGGCTCTGGGGGCTCAGCCTGGAGGCAGCACCGGTCCTGGAAGAGGCCCAGGCTGGCTGTGAGCACCAGAGTAGCTGTGCGGAGCAATGGGGCTGGGGAGCCCCGCGGGTCTCCAGTGAGGACCAGCCGGAGCAGACTGGGCGCCCACCCTGGCTCCCTGGAAGGTTGCCCCTTTCCGAGCCTGCTGTGCTGCTCTCTCCCCTTGCCCTTCCCTCTGAGGACGAGCTGTACCCTGCTGGCTTTCACAGGGTCTCCTCAGTTTCCGAGCAGTCTGCGCTGCCCAGGAGACCCCCAGCCGCAGCAAAGCAGCCCGAGCAGCAAGGAGAGGCTGTGATGCTCGGCAGGAGAAGGAGGGTGACCCCAGCCCTTACCTGTGGCGTGTGGCCCGGAGGACTATGACCACAGAATGAAGGCTAAAGAGAAAAATAGAAACAAAAATAAAAACTGAAAGGGGAGGGAGGAGAGGGAAAAAGGAAGAGAAGAGAGAGAAGAAGAGTTTACGGTGTGCTCAGCCCAGGCACAGGCGGTGCTCACAGACAGAGTGTGACACGACTCTCCGCCGGAGGGAAATGAAGGGTGAAACAAGCTGCGAGGGCTCAGCCCAGCCCAGCCAGAGCCTCTGCGTCCCCCAGACCGATGAGAGTCACCTCCTGTCCCAGCGGAGCCCAGCTCAGTCGCAGCCAAGAGCGGAAGGAAAAAGCCCACGCGACGTCTTCTGACACCTCAACCCCCCCGGGTGCTGGCTGCTGCCCCGGGCGAGCGCCCGGCTCAGCCCCTCTGCTGCCTGCGCAGGCTGTCCTGCGGTAACTGCTGGAAGGGGCTGAGGCTAAGCTCAGCACCTAAGGCTGGGCTGGGGAGAGCAGGCGACCTGAGCCATGGTGATGGCGACTGGGGCTGCAGGACAGGGGCGAGGAGCAGCCTCCTCGTCCCCTCGGGGTCACTCTGGCCTCCTCCCTCCACTGCCAGCAGCTCTCCATTGCTCCCTTGCCCGGACAGACAGACCGGGGACAGACGGACCCCCCAGCCCTGCCGGGCGCTCTGCTCTGGGCTTTGCTGAAGGACTCCAGCACAGACTCAACCGGAGCCAAACGCTTCCCCGCCAGAGGGACCAGGGCAAGGGCAGGGGGTGCTGCTAGAGCGCTCGCCCCATCAGCTCGCTGCGCTAAGGCCACCTGCGTTTCGGGCCCTTCCCTTGGGCAGGGTGGGATGGAGAGATGGCCATGTGCACGTACAGCGACTGTCCGTCTGCACGACCTTACCTTTTCCTCTAACTCTTTTATTTGTCTTTTTTGGCCTTCAATCCTTTCTTCTAGCTCTTTAATTCTCTGTCAGATTTCAAACGAGAGAATATTTATTAACCACCAGAGCACAGACGTCCCAGCAGATCAGCAGCTCCGGAGACGCAAACTGCGTGTGCCAAGCGCCTGGGAAGGGCTCCGCGGCGTTTAAGCTGCAGGCGAGTCCTGCGCGAACGGCCCTGCGTGCCACGGGTCCCCGCGTGCCACGGGTCCCCGCGAAGCAGCCTGCCCGGGGGCAGCGACTGCCCCCATCTCACAGCCCGGCCCTGGGACCAGCCGCTTGCGCCGCAGCTCCGTGAGGAGAGGCTGGCGCCCCGCGTGCTTGAATCGCCCCGTGCCGACCCGAACGCCGCGGTGCCCGCGCGCCGGCCCCTACCTGCTGCGCGTGCTGGATGAGCTCCATCCTTTCCCGCAGGATCTGCGCGTCCCTCTCCCGCAGCTCGCTCATCACCTGCCGCTTCCACTGCTCGACGGCCATCTTCAGCTTCTCCTTCTCCTCTTCTGAAAGAAGGTCGGAAATTTTGGCTCCAGCTTCTTGCTGCAGGGCATCATAGAGCATGGCTTCTAATTCCAGAATTTGCTAATCAAAAACAACACGAGGCTGTCAGCTCGGCCTTGGCGCCGCTCGGCCGACGCTTCGGCCAGGCACTGCGAGCCCTATCCCCGCGAGGCCAGAGGGGGCGAGGGGGGCGCGCGGAGCCTCCACCCAGGGCGGCGTGGAAAGCGTGGCCCAGGGGGAAGCACTGCAGGACGATTCCATGCCGCGGGCACCCTCACTCAGCATCATCTGCCTCTTGAGAGTACAGGGGGCATCGTCTTCTGGGAGCCGGGCAGGTGGGTACTGGGAGAAAAGGGGGGGCAAGGGAAAAAGAAGGGTGGAAGGGCAAAATGGGAGGGGGAAGGAGGGCAGGAGGAAGGGAGGTTCCGCAGAGACCCGTTCGGTGAGATGCTGGGAGGTTTGAACTCAACACTCAGGCTCAGCTCAGCCCCCCCCAGCTGCTGCCAGCAGCACAGGGTAGCAGAGGCACCGTGAACTGCCTCGTGCCAAGGCATCACCAGCACCTCCTCCGGCCTGGCTGCCCGCCCTGAGAAGCTCCTTGCTGGGGACAGCTGTAGCTGGGCTCTGCCCCACAGGCCCAGGCTGCAAAGCCTTCACCCCCCTGCCCAGGGCCGTCTCTCTGGCACGCAGCACCCTCCGGCCTTATCCAGGCACAGAAGCGTGCAGGAAACAGACTGGCACCGCTTCCCTGGGCACAAGCTGGGTGCTGTCCTAGGGCAGGTGACCTATCCTCTGCTTCAAGGTCTAGGATGAATCCCGTCCTCCAAGCAAGCCCAAGCAAACAGGGGATTCCAGCCAACCCAGCACAGAGCACGAGATGAAGCAGCACCCGATGGCCCCTCTATGCACCCCATGGCCCCTCTACGCACCCCCTCCCAGCAGCGTGGACTGGCGACTACAGGCACTGCCCCGGGCAACGGCACCACGGCAGGAGCTGGGGACCCTGACGGTAACCGAATGGCAGTAACGGTGCCTCCACAGGGAAGATCCAGCCGGATCTCAGAGGGCTCTGCTCAGCGTAACTGAGCGCCACGGACGTCTGCGGGGCCCCAGATCCATCCTACGGATGGAGAGTTGAGCACCCGGCTGTGAGCCACAGCGGCGCACAGAACCGCAGCTGAGAGCCACAGCTCCATGTCTGAGCTCTGCTGCAGCTGCCTCGGCGTCACCAGGAGGTCCAGGCAATGCCAGCAGGTTGGCCTCCCACTCTGCTGCTGCTGCTGTGGGTTTCTGCATCCTCAGAGCACCCAGACCGCACAGGGGGAGTTCATGGGGGTCGGGCAGGGCAGCGCAGAGGAGCCGTGCCCACCTTGTGAGCTTTGTCCAAGGACTGCTTCCTGAAGTCGAGCTCATCATCCAGGTAGCCCTTCTGCTTGCTGAACAGCTCCTGGGGACAAGGAAGAGGAGGTCAGCGTGGTGGTCGCAGCTCCCAGCCCCTGCCTCTCCCCCTATCCCTCCGTACCTTTTCATTCTCCAGGTCCAGCATCTTCTGCTGCAGCGCAGACTCGGTCACTTCTATCTGCTGCAGCCACTGTGCAGGAACAGAGAGCCTTAGGGCTGGGGAGCAGAGGCAGTGTGCCCACACACAGCTCTCCTCCCTCGTGAAAGGGGCAATGACGCTGTTCACTCTGGCACAGGGTGGTGATGGAGAGGAGCAGCAGCTCCCGTCCCTGCCCATCACCTTCCCAGGCCATGCTACCCCTCGGCTACGTTCACACCGCAGCCAGGTTTGCCTCAACGTCACCCAGAGCTAGGGGAAGCGCAACCCCACCTCCAGGGCCAGGGAGCTCCCCGAGCCCCCCAGTGCACCAGGTGAGCTCAGGCACAGGGTCAGCTCCTACCTTTTCGGCCAAGGTGAGGACCGTCCTCGCTTGTATGACCACTACTTGCTCCTCGTTGCTCAGATTCTGCACCAAGAGCAGAGGAGAGTTACAACAAGAGCCAGTGCCTCGCTCCTCATCCCCTACTCGGGCCACGGCCGCGCTCAACGCGTGGGACCCGAATCTGTTCGAGGAGCAAAGGGAGCGGGGTCACTTCTCATCCGCAGCAACGCAGCAGAGCCCATGGGCCCCTCCAGCAGAGCCCTCGTCACCCGGTTAGCGCTTCTGGAATCCCCCCTCGCACTTGGGGAGGTGACACTGCCTCTGCCTGCACCCAGCAGGGAAGGGAGAGGCGGTCGCATGGGATGAGCCGAGCAGGGCTGAGCAGAGAGGCGCGGAGCGGCCCCAAGGCTGCAAGGGCAGATGCAGCTCCACACAGAGCGGCGCCCGCGGTCGCCCGCTTCCACCCGCTAACGCGGAAACACACCGCAAGCCCCGCTGTGCGGCTCCTTCCTGGACGTCCCGCTTGCTGACAGGGGCTCTCAGGCAAAACCCGAGCGCACGGCCGCTCGAACGCACAAGCACGGCCAACACAGAGACAGCAAAGAGCCCCCCGTGAGCAGGAGAAGCCCCCAGCGCCAGGGACGCTGAACACCTCCCGTGTCGTCGAAGCGGCAGCGGCAGCAGCAGCAGCAGCGCAAGGCCAGATGGGGCCTTTTAAGGTGGGGGCCACCTCAGAAAGCCAGCAGAGGCTCCGCCGGCAGGCGCAGTGGCGGCAGGCAGGCAGCACGGGCTGGGCGACAGCAAGGCAGGGAGCTCTGCTAGCGGCGGGGACACCCGCGGAGCAAAGCATGCACGAGTCATTAAAGGAACATACACTTACGGCGTTATCCCCTAAGATGTCCAGCTTTTTCATCAGCTCTGCTACCACTATGTCCTAGCGAGAGAGGAAGGGAGAACCGGGGGTCAGAGCGCAGCGCCCGAGCTCCTCTGGGGCGACGAGGAGGATAGCAATCGGAGTCCCTTACTGTTACACCTTCTGCCTCGCAGTACACTTGCAGGGGGCTCTTCCCCTCCGTGAAGGGGCCGTGGTGGAAGGTGATGGCAGGCGATCGTCTTTCTCTCTCCTGCAATGACAAGAGTCATTGGAAGGGACCTCCACAGGGCATCCGGTCCGACCCCCTGCAGGGAGCAGGGCAGCCTCAACTGGATCAGGTCGCCCAGAGCCTTGAAGACCTCCAGGGATGGGGCCTCAGCTCCCTCCCTGGGCAACCTGGTCCAGTGTTCAACCCCCCTAAGCTGTGGTCTCAGTCCCTGCCACGTGGCTCTCCACACTCAATGTGGCAGAGTCCCCAGCGCCACGGCAGGGCTCGGCGAGCAGGACCGCGTGCTCACCTCAAGCTCCAAGATCCTGAACTCCAGCAGCTCGTTCTGGTCCTTCACGTCCTGCACATCGTGCTTCAGCCGCGCTTCCTCCGCCTCCATCTGCTTGATCTGGAAACAGCAAAGCGCAGTCAGCCCCACTGCAGCGCCATGCAGGATCTGCTCCACCTGGGCCACGGGCGGCGTGAGCACCAGGGACCTGAGCCCACCCCTGGGGTCAGCAGGGACAGGGACAGGCAGCACATCCCCCTCGGGGAAGCGGGGCTTTGCCCAGAGTCACCGTCCTCGTGCGGCCTCGCACTAGGACACTCTGTGGGGATGCCAGGCCACCCCCTCTTGGGGACCCCACTGTCAGATGTGAACCCGTGGAGCTGGGTGATGCAGACCACCAGGCTGCCCCTCCCGCACTCCTCACGGCACCGACGGTACTGCAGTGACGCAGAGGGCAGCGCTAAGCACCTTGTCTAGCAGCTCTTGGTTCCTTCTGTACAGCGCTTGCTTCTCCTCGATCCACTTCATGTCCTGGGAAGGGAAACCAGCAGCGCTGCGGGTGAGGCTGGCAAGGCTGGGCACAAACCCAGAGCCAGCGTTTCACACACACAGAGCAGGGACAGACGCTGAACGCCCTTGCTGCGTTACCCCTCGCTCAGCCCCCCTGGCCTAGAGCTCCCTCAGCTGAGCTCTGCCGCCCGGTTGCAGCAGAGGCTGCAGTGCTCACGTGGAACAGAACCCTCTCAGATAAGCAGGCTGGGGAAAGGGATGGTGCTGGTGCTTTACCTGCCCCTGCTCAGCCAGAGCCTTCTCCAGGTCTTCGATCTGCGCCTGCGATCGGTGAATCTCTGCTTGGAGCTGCTCACGCGTCTGTGGGGAAGGAGAGGAAAGGAGACCGAGAGCAGATGAGACTTTCTCCAGCAGAGAGCAGCCAGCACAGGGGCAGACAGGGCGCGGAGCAGCTAACGCTCCTGACAAACAACGTCCAGCGACCCCCAGCAGCGCCAGGCTGAGCACAGGGCAGCAGGCCAGAGCCAGAGCAAACGCGGGGCTGTGCCGATTCAGCCCCGTGCACAGCACTGCGGAGCGCAGTGGTGCTGGGCTCCTTAGTCCTAGAGCAGCCGGGGTGTTTGCAGAGCCAGAGGGCCTGTGACCACCTAGCGGGCTATGCTGTGGGGTCCGGGTGGCAGCAAGGGGCTCCCCAGTGGGACAGTGAGAGTTAGCCAGCGTTCCACGGAGTCAGTGGAAGAAAGCAGGGTGGCTGCACAGCCAGGAGAGCCTGAGCCCTGTTGTGAAGGTGGACTCTGGCGAGAGGAGCGTGGCTGTGGGGGTCTAACTGGGGCCAGGGAACTGCCCGCGGTGGGGACAGCCATGGCTTGGTGGTACATGGTGCTGTGCAGGTGAGCGGGCGATACAGGGGGCTCCTGGCACCCTCATCCTCCCCAGAGCTCCAGTGAGTGCCCCCAGGCAGCCTGGATCTAGAGCCAAATTGAGGACTAGAATCAGGCTGTGAGGTTGGGACGGCGTGGTCCTGTACCTGCCCCATCCACCCACGTGTGGCACCTCCTGCCAGCCATTCCGCACGCACAGCAGACGTTAGGAACTGTGCCGGGACTCCGGAGCCCCTCAGGCTGCCTGAGGCCGACAGGCAGGAGGAGCAGCGTGGGACCCTACGGGTTGGTTCCCAGCCCCAGCTATCAGCCCATGAGGGGCCAGGGAACCCAGGAGAGGNGGTTCCCAGCCCCAGCTATCAGCCTTCTGAACACTCGACGAGGGGCCATGGAACCCAGAAGGAGAGCCCCAAGCACTGGGCGCTGAGGCTCTGCCCTGCGCTCCTCAGACAGACAGGGCACGATGTGAAGCAGTCCCCTCCCAAATCCTCTCTGAATCTCTCCTAAGCTGCTGGAAACACCGGCGGCTCCTCCAGCCAGCGGGCAGGACGGGCTGGCTGCAGTTAGACCCCTGCCTGACCCCAGCGACACCGCGGGCAAGCACGGTCACCCCCACCCCCAGAGCCCTTTATCCTCAGGTAGTATAAGCCAGTTAGACCTTAACTTCTCGCTCCGCATCCAACGTTCCGCCGACCTGCTCCTGCAACAGGGCGTACGCTCGCTGCAGAGCCTGGTACTCCATCGTCAGCTGCCGGAACCGCAGCTCGGTCTCCTCCTTGGCCATGCCCTGGGGACACAGACAAACACACCGCGTCGCCTTCTGCCCTGCCACCCCTGGGGAAGGCGCTGGCAGAGCGGGTTCCAATTGCTTCCTCCGAAGAGCCCCGCACGCTCCCTGCCCAGCCCGGGGGGGAAGCCCAGGGCCAAGGGTCTGGTTGCGTGCCCGTTTGTCCCTCAACCGTCTCTCGTCGCTCATCTCCCTGCCTCCAAGAGGTAACCCCCCCTGCCATCCACACGGCACAGCAGCGGCCGAGCCGCTCGTCGTCCTGGGGCCGGCAAAGCCGTCACCTCTAGAGGTGATGGCACCCCTCTCCAGAAGCAACACGAGGTCTTGGGTCTGGAGAGGGAGCTGAGCAGGGCGGCCTCAGTTATTAAAACCCTTGGGTTAGCGCTGCAAGAACTGCTGTCAGGAAGAGCCCTTCAGCTCCTTCCCTCTCCTCGCAAGACCCAGTACCAGACGCTTTCATGTCAGGCACGCTGGGCTATCCTCCCACTGCACACGAAGCGGCATCACGCTGCCAACGCTGGACGAGCAGATGCCAGTCCAGGGAGGGGGAACAGACAGGCTGGGTGCAGGCTCCCAGCACAGCAGCTCACACCTGAACCCGGCCGCACGTCTTGAGCCTCTAAGGGTCTCTCACCTGAGCCAACTGCAGCCCGTGAAAGGGGTGAAACAGCCTGTGAGGCATCGCCTGCCACAAGGAGCCTGGGGTCACCCTGAGCCACTGCCTGGCAAACCCGCAAAGAGGCACTGGGTGGGTCTGAACACAGGGCTGGGGACGCCCTGCCAAGACCCCGCAGAAACCACTGCCATTTCTGTTACCCGGGGCTTCCGCGTGCTGCGCGTCCTGAGCCGCCAGGAGAGCCCTGACCTCGACGCGCTGGAGACTGGGGATCTCTGTCTTGGCTCACTTGTCCTTCCACAACCCCCAACCCCGGTGCTCTGCGCTGAGGCTGAGGGGTGAACAGAAGGATCCAAGGCAAACTGCACGGAGCTGCAGAGCACCTCCGACTCCTCTGCCTTGTCAGACCCCTACCCCATAACCCCGCTGGCAGTCGAACACCCCTAGGGGGTGGCTTCCAGCACCCAGGAACCGCTGGGGCTGCAGGTCTGGAGACGTCAGGCGACGCGCGGCGTTACCCTTGCGCCAGCCCTGACGCTGTGCTCGGGGGGAATCAGCTGAGCAGCATCACGGATCGGGGACCCCAGGATGCCACGCAAAGCAAACCACGAACACGCATGCAGCGGATGAGTACCTCCTCCAGGTCATCCTCAGGGGTGCAGGGGGTCTGATCGGTCCGGTCAGTTTGGTAGGAGATAGAGGAGCCGTCAGACTCCAGGGAGGCTTCTTCATCGTAGCCAAAAAACGTCTCCACAACCGGCTTCTGGCAGAGACAAGGGGTCAGAGAGCACAGCCGGGGCACGGCAGCGGCACGCCTGGCACGTGCGTTCCTCTGTGGGGCCCGAATGCCCCCCCGCCTGGGCGGAACTGCAGGCCCAGCTGCCGGCCGTTCTCACCCGGCTGCTGCCCCACAAACCTGCCAGGTGCTTCTGGTTCTGCTCCCCAGCCCCCAGACCATGGCCTCAAGGGCTCTAGCTACTCGGTTTTTAAACCCCTCCAGGGATGGGGACTCCATCCCCTCCCTGGGCAGCCTGGTCCAGCGCCCAGCCACTCTCTCAGCACAGAGCTGCTTCCTCAGATCCAGTCTCAGCCTCCCCGTGACACAGCCCGAGGCCATTCCTGACAGCCAACACGTGTCTGCAGGCAGGGCCAGTGAGAGACTGCGTGGGGATGCCCGACTCTGGAACACCTGCCTCGTCTGCAGACAGCCCCGCAGTGCCGCAGCGCCGTGGGACCGCTCGGGGTAAAGGCTGAGCCACATACAACACGAGAGGCTCCCTGGCCCCTCCAGACCCTGTCTGCACGTCCTACTGCAGCTGTGAACACCCCTCAACCACGCAGCCAAATGTAAGATGGGGACCCATGCGCAGACCCCAGAGGCAGCCCGCAGAAAGCCTCATGCCCCTCCTTACCTTAGGGACTCTGGTCATCTTTTTCCTCTGCTTCCTGTACCGCAGCAGCTTGTCGCGCTCCTGCAAGAGCCACACGCAGGCGTCAGCTGTCCCCAGAGCCTGAACCCACCCCCTCGTCCCGCTGGGGAAGCACCAGCTTTCCTCTCCCGCCAGAGCTCCCCTCTCCGCTGCCACTCAGTTGTCTCTGGTGAACAGCTCGTGCGGGTATGGCCACCCCGAGCAGAGGTGTGAGCACAGCCCTCCGTGTTCGGCGGGGTTGAGGGGGCAGGAAGGTGAGGATGAAGCTAAGGTCACGCTTACCATGACGCTCTTCACGTAGCCGGCAGTCTCCAGGGTCTAATGGGAAAGAACGAAGCTGTCAGTGAGGGCACAGACTTCACCCAGCGAGGCAGCTCCTGCATCTCAGGACTTCCTCTCCCCAGAGACAGCACCAGCCCAAACCCACCGCCGCGAACGCCCCTTGCTCATCCCAGAGGTGGCAGCCACAAGCTCCGCCCGTGGGCTCACAGAACCCCCTGGGCTCAGGCTCCCTGCCGTCTGCCACGGCCTCAGCCCTCCCTGGTGGGAGCAGCAGTTACCTTGGAGAGCTCGTCGATGATGTTTTGCTGCTCAATAACTTGCAACCTCAGCAAATCAACCTCTCTTTCTTCCTGGCTGTGGTCAAGGTCGTTTAGGGAGCTCGGTCTCCGCATCACTCCAGCTCTTTGCCTCTAGAAGAGACCCCACGTAGGAGAAGAGATGGTCAGAGGGCTTTGCCAGAGGACTAACGTCACCTCTCCCCGGGCTGCAGCACAGAGAGCAGCCAGGCGCCGAGCAGCACCCTGAGCAGGGCGTGCAGCGCTCACGCACTCTCCCCGTCAGAATGGTTTGTCTTTGAGGCTAAAACCAAACGTCTAACGTAAAACAACACGCCGGGGCACAAACCCCTCGGCCGCGCCCCAGAGACGCCCCGAGGAGCAGCTGAGAGGGACGGGCTTCCTATCAGACTGGTATCAGACCCCGTGCCCCGTGAGCGCCGCGCGAGCGGCTGGCCCCGAGCGCAGGGCTCACCATCGCGATGTTCTCCTGGGTCACGAATTTCAGCTTGTTCTCCATCCGACGCAAGGCGTGCGACAGCTCCTCGTTCTTCCTGCTCAGGCGCTTGTTCTTGTCTAGAATGGGCTTGTACTGGCTTTCAGCCTCCCTCAGGCGCTTCAGCTGGAAGGGCGACAGAGAATGAGCTCCTGCAGAGCTCCTGCTTTCCACCACGTACATCGCTCTTGCCTCCCACTGCCACTGTTTCCACTGCCGAGCGCGAGCAGTGCTGACCAGCACCTCGGGGTGCTCCCCCCCGAGCGCAGATCGCTCCTCCTCCGTGAGCTGCCAGGAGCACACCGCACAGAGAGGGCGTTCGGTCCTCAGGTGAACAGCAGCAGCCCCGGCCGCTCGCCGCTCCGCACGCAGCGACGAGTGCGATGGCCCCAGCCCTAACCGCAGGGCAGCGACATCCAAACACAACAGCGGGGAGCACTGCGATGTCTGGGGGGGCAGACACAGCCAGGGCAGCACCTCCCCGACACCCGTGCAACTCACCAGCTCGTTCCTCTCCTCCGACAGCAGCGCGTTGCGGTCCTCCAGCTTCCTGATGATGGCACTCAGCTCGGCGATTTTGAGTTGGAAGCGCCGGGCATCCTTCTCATCCAACTGCTGTTCCTAAAACAAAGATCAACTGCAAACGACCGCTCCCGAGGGCCTGGGCAACAGCGCTCGCCGCCCTCGCCTCCTCCCACCCCAAACATCCCAACGCTGTAGGGCAGAGCGGGACCCGCGGAACCCAGCTGACTGCGGCACGGCGGGAAGAGCCCAGAGAGGCAGGAGTGGAACCGTAACAGCGCCGGACACAGATGCGTGATCGAGCGTATGCGACTGGGCACGGGAGTGTGGCTGTGTGCGTCGCATGGCTGTGCACACTATGTGCACGGGGCCGAGGGGGGGTGTGCAAACACATGGCTATGCATGCATGAATGTGCATGGCTGTGTGTGCAGACACATGACGATGCATGTGCAATGTGCATGGCTGCATATGCAAACACATGACAATGCACGTGCAATGTGCATGGCTGTGCATGCAGACACATGACAATGCATATGCGCATGTGCATGGCTGTGTGTGCACGCAGACACAGGACTACGCATATGTGCATGTGCATGGCTGTACATGCATGCAGACACATGATGATGCATGCGCAGTGTGCATGGCTGTGTGTGCATGCAGTCACATGATGATGCATATGCACATGTGCATGGCTGTGTGTGCAGACACATAACATGCATGTTCATGTGCATGGCTGTGTGCAAAGGCAGATGCCCAGTGCCGCATATGCAAACACAAGGTGACAGACGGGGGTCAAGGCAGGCTCTCTGGGTGCTCAGGCAACGCTGCCCCCTGTGCCGCTGTTGAACGCCCGCTCGGAGCGCTCTGTCCCAGGAAAACGGCCGTAAGAGACTACAGACGGGGAATCCGTGCGGTCAGGCCGCGGCCAAGGCTCCTCTGCGTACAGCTGCGGCCCTGAGGGGGTACTGCAGGGGCACTGGTAAAGCCCGAGGGGCAGCCCTTCGTCCGAGGGAGAGCATTTCAAGAGCACTGAATACATGAGCTAGGCGGGCTTGCAGGTGCGCAGCGCTGCAGCAGCCGTGTTCTCGTGCAGAACCAGGAGCTGCAGGGCTTTACAGGCGCCCCAGACTGTTCCCCCTCCTCTAGGACTTGTTCTGGTGTTGGGCAGCACTTGGGTGCCGATGCAGACAAGCGAATCAGTGCTGGCAGCACTCTGGGAGGTCTCGGGTTCCTCATTCAACAGGTGCAGGAGAGGCTTGGGACAGAGAAGAGGCTGGTTCGCTCGGGTACAAGCGCTTACACCTCCACTGAGGAAACCGGGGCCGTTGCAAAAGAAATCTTGATGAGAATCAGCAATGAAGAGAGTTTGCGGGGGGCAGATGCGTGGGGTCAGCTAACGAGGGGGTCACCGCTAGCAAACTGAGGCCAAAGCAGCGAGGGGCCGTCATTCTGCTGAACAGCAAAGCCTCTGCGGGAGGGCGGCCGCCACGTAATGAGCTGGGAGCTGCAGCGCAGAAGAGGAGGAGCGGGGCAGCAGGTGTCAAACTCTCTTTCCAGTCCCCGAAATCAAGAGGTTCAGCAGGAAACCGTGGGATTCCCCGGGCTGCCACACAGCCACTGCCTTCCCCCGCTTCCCTCCGGGCGCTGGGCTCGCAAACCCCACCGCCGGGGCTGCAGCAGCGCCCACCCCTGCCTCACCGGCTGGGAAACACATTGGCATCCCTCGCGGGCAAACGTGTGGGAGCAAGGTGGGTGGCACAGGACGGGGCAGGGAGGGAGAGGGAAGGAACACTTGGCTAACCACCCAAACACCCCAGGACACAGACCGACAGGCGAGCAGCAGCCACCCCGTAACAGGCTCCAGCTGCGACTCCCAAGGGCTTGGCCGGCAGAAACCTGCGCCTGGGGGGCTTCCCCTGCCCCGCTATGGGAAAGCTGCTGCTCGAGGGTTGCACTCATCAAGATTCTGCCACTTTGTGCCACTCGTTTAGGTGAAACCAGGTGAAAGTGCTTACGGGGCTTCCCGACTGGTCTGAAGCGTCTCCTGCACCACTTGCATAAGGAAGTTCCCGCTTGGGGCTGCTCAGGTGCCGATCAGACTCTTTGATCTGGGACAGCTGTTCATCTAAAGCCTCCTTTTGGAGCTGCAGTCTCTGAGCATGCCCGGCTTGCACCCCTAACTCTCTCTCCAGCACGTAGACTGCTCTGTCCTTAAACTTAATCTCCTCCATCTACAAGGAGAAGAGAACACAGTCACACAGGGCGCAGCGGCTGGCAACGGCAGAGCATCACCCCACGGGCAGCCAGGGCTCTGCGCAGCACCCTCCTGCAAACAGAACAGCAGCGAACACATCGACATGAAGCATGGACCCAGGCGCTCAGCCGGCTCAGGACCATGACCCCTCTCCTGGGGCCACCCAGAATAGAACCAAACCTCCCCCTTCAGCAGGAATGCTTTCCATCAGGCGGCTGGGAAATGCCCCGTAGGCCGGGCTGCACCCCAGAGCAGCTGGGGAAGGCACCTGTTAAGCAGGGACATGGGGGTCTGCACCCCTGGACTCACGCTTCCACCCCCTGGCAGCCCTCTGCTTGGGAGATTGAGTAAGCTCCAAGGGAAGACAGCAAAACCTGGCCACCTTTCCCCACGAGCAGGGTGAACCGTGACGGGGTGCTGTGCTACAGACCTGAGGGACTGCCCTCTGGAGAACCCAGCCAGCCCATTCCCTGCCAGCCTCAGCGACACGAGCGCATAAAGAGAGGAACCCCCTTGCCACTCACTGGGAGAGGTGCTGGTGCCCAGGCGCTCGCTCCACCAGACTCGTGCTGGCCTCATGCTGTGTGGGACGCTGGACCGGCGGGTGCAGGAGCGGTGGGACCCCTCCCCAGCAGTGTCTGACAGCCCAGGCAGCAGCAGCAGCACGTGGGGAAGGGCGTCAGCGTGTCGGAGCACAGCATCCAACCGCCTGCCAGGACGCCCTGCACCGCAGCTATTCCCCCTGGCTCCCGGCGGCCTCAGCTCGGGATGAATATTGATGTGGGAGCTCTAATTAACACCCAGCCCGTGAGCCGTGCCCGTGCCAATTATGCAGGCATAATCCCCTGTGCAGGCAAACCTGTCGGCCCCCCCTCCTGCTGCCACCCAGCACCGGCTCTGACACGGCTGGGCAGGAGCTGCGTGCTTCTCCTTAGTGTCTGGTGCCCATCGTGGTTGTAAACCCAGCACAGGGGGTCCCTGCTTGGGGAATTCTCCTCCCGGTGCTCCCAGAGCCTTTGCAGCTCTGCAGATCCACGGACACCGCCCAGGCGTGGCCACACGGCCCAGGAGCCCACTTCTGGAGCTGCCATCACTGGGGCTGGCACCAGGAGGCTCAGGTGAGAGGATCTGGGGTCACCCTGTGGGTGATGCACCCCACCAAGGGATGGAGCTCATGCACAGGCAGAAGGGGACAGCAGTCCCACCTGCAGTGCTGTTCATGCTCCCATCTCTGTCTGCCTTCACTTTTCCTTCGGGCTCTCAAGGAAATAAATGCCACTGCCCCTGTGTCCTGGTCAACTGGTCCCGACTCACCAATGCTCCTGCTCAAGGAGGGCAAACTCTGATGGCACACAGGGCCACAGCACCAAACTCGCACCCAGCCCTCCCCGACAGGGCCACAGCACCAAATCCCAGCCCTAGAAATGATGGAGCCCAGCTGATCCCACAGAGGACCTGGGCATCCTCGGGTCTGGATCAGGGAAGAATCTCCCTGTTTCAGCAGAGCTTTAAAACAAAGCTCCAGGCACAATCCCTCCCCATGGCCACCCCCCTGTGCTGCTCCAGAAGCAGTTCAGCCACCCTGACACACAGCACCCCGTGCTGGGAGAGGCTGTGGTGCACGAGCCAAGCAGAGGCACCTGCCAGCATCTTCTGGGAAACCCCCTCTCACATCTCCTTCCAGAGCCAGGTGATGGCTGCCAGCAGCCCACAGACAGTGGTCCCATAACCTTGTCAGAGCATCAGCCGAGAGAGGAGCCGAGGCAGCCGCTCCCAGCTGAGCAGGAACGGGTGCTACGGGTGTGCCAGCACCCTCACCCTGCAGCGGGCTTCTGCTACAGCCCTGGCCAAGGAAGAGCCCCTCACAGAGGGGTGCAGTCCCAGTTACCACAACTGAAGGGCGAGCGTCCACGTCAGCCCGATCAGCGTGGTGTGGGCGCCTGCAGACAGCTGGCACCCTACAGAGATGGCACTTACCCCTGAAAGGTCACAGACTGGCACCGACTGATCACCGTTTGCAGCAAGGGCTGACAGGATCCGACGCGATGCCGCACTCAAGGGGTAGGAGGGGAGAAACCACTGCACTCACACACTCCGGTTTTCCCTCGCTTGCCCCGTTTTCAGCCCCTCTCTTGTTCTCCCTTTGATTTCTCACACTCAGGATCGGCTCAGGGCAGTGTCACTGCCCAATGCCACCAGTAACCGAGCAGAGCTGGGAGGTCCGTGGACCCTCCACGGAGCAGGAGGGTTTACCCTCCGATCCCTCCAGGAGCCGGGTTTGTCTGGAGAGAGAGCTGTGGCAGCTGAGGTTCGAGCCACAAACGCTCCAGCAGCAACCCCCTTCTCTAGGGATTGGTGCCCATCACAAGGTGTCTGCCTCCGGGAGCAGGATGACAGCCGAGCAGCCTTTGTAACGCCAGATACGGGGGGGTTCGGCAGAAAAGGGGGCGAAGAGGAGAAGCAGCAGCCTGAATCAATCAGCGGCACCATGAATATTTAAAAAGCCAGCTCCCTACCCCTTTCATCTGAGCCCATCCTTCGCACCAGACCTTTCACGGCTGCGGGAGCAGCCTGCAGACACGGAGGCTCGGGGTGATGCTGGAAAGATCCCTCTCCTCCTGCTCTGTGGCGCTGCGCTGGCCTTGGCGGTGTCAGCAGCGGTCCTGCACGGGGAGCTAGGCTCTCCAAAACAAGCCCGGTCTGACTGCGTGTGGAAGCACGTCCGCAGGCTGACTCGGACGTCAAGGCTGCCCGTCTCGGCCTCGACCAGCTCCCAGGACCGGCTCCACGTGCAGGGCTGTCTATCACTGCGAGGCTGAGCCTCGGCGAGCACAGCCTGTGCTCCTCTGGTCTAAGCCACAACCACGGGGGCTCTGGGTGTGAAATGGTCACTGGCTCCAAGGCCCCTTCCCCCCAGCACTGGAAGGAGTCCATAAGCACCACACACGAAGCACCGAGCTTTGAGATCCCGGTGAGCAGCTCGGGGCTGGGGTCTGCGATCCCACTGCCCCGGCACAGACAGACCCAGCCAGCTGTCCTGTACCTCCACCTCGCTGCCAGCCCGCAGAGGCCACGGGACACCCTGGCTCCTGTCTCAAAAGGGGAGAAGAGCCCCGGCTGTCGGGGAACAGCCGAAGGTCTGGAGGGCTGCCTCACTCTCCTAGAGAGAGGAGCTTTCAGCGCAGAGCTGGCCCCAGCCTCTCTGCTGCTCCAGCAGGGCCATCCCCTGCAGGTGCCAGGGGCTCCCACCGAAGGCCATGACATTGGGTCAGTGGAGCCGAGCGCACCGTGTAACGTCATCAGGACAGCCAGACGCTCGGGTCCTCACGAGCGGCATCTAAAACACCGCAGAACAGCCCAGGCTGGGGTCTCCAAAGCCATTTGGGACACACGACCCTCCCCGGTAACTGGCAGCATCTGTATCGCACAAGAGGGGCTTCTGTGTGAGGCAGCCAGCTTAGCTGGGACGGGCATCAGCCCTCCTCTGCCCAGGGTGCCCTCTCAACGCAAAGAGGGAGGGCTGTTCGGAGAAGCAAGCAGCCTCCCTGCAGGACACGGCAGGGTGCCCTCACGCCAGCTCTGAGGTCACAAACAGCCCTGAGCTCCTCTTCACAAAAGCAAAACAGTCTGGGGAGGGGGAAGCTTGAGAGTCTAAAAGCCAGAAGACCCCTGACCGGCCTGACACCCGGGGGCTCCTCCTGTCACCCGAAACGTGAACACTGGCCCCGAGCTGTAAGGTCCTTACACGAGACCCCAAAACACCTTGTGACACCCCTCCTAGCAGACCAGGAGCACGTGCGGAGCTTGCTGCGCGCCCATCCTTACCCATCCACCGCCCAGCCGGCACCCTCCCACCTCACTAGCAGAGGGGGCAGTGGGAGCAGGGCGGAGAGGCAGCACATACCAGTCTGCGGATCTCTCTCTCGCACTCCCTCTTAATCCTGCTGATCTCCTCCTGGTGCAGGTGGTACACGCTCCTGATCTCCGCCGCCTTCATTTTGTCTGCCTGGATGACCATGGTTAAGGCCTCCTCCACCTGCTTCTTGGCCCCCTTCAGCTCGGAAATCTCCTGCTGCATTTTTATCTTCTCAACTTCAAACCCCTTCTTGGCCTCCTCCTTGGCCTCCGTGAGCAGCACGGTCTTCACCTTGTCGGGAGCCCCGTCGCGCACGGCATTGAGAAGGGTCTGGAGTCTCTGGATCTCATTGTCCTTAATTTTTATGACCCTGAGCAGTTCGGCTTCGTGCTGCCGCAGGAGTGCCTCTCGGACAGCCTGCAGCTCCTTCATCTTCTCCTCATGGAGTTTGACCTTCAGCTCCGTCACCACCACCGTACTTTTGTGCTGCTCGTGCTCTTTGATCTGCTTCACCTCCTGGTTCTTCTCTCTCTCCAACTTGCTGACCTACAGGGGAAATCGAGAGGGTCCTTCAAATCCATGGGACAAAGGAGGACGACAGTGTCGTCTAAACCCAGCGTGGGTTCCTGGCCCTCGCAGATCGAAGGAGCCAGGTCTGGGGCTCTATGTAGAAGCACCAGCCCTTCATGCTGTGTGTCTGTGCCCGGGAGATAAAGCCCAGCCAGTTCCACCTCACACAGGACATCTCTTCGGAGCCGTGCTCCTTCTTTGTGACCACGGATCAAACCTGCCTCTCTAGAAGAACTCGAAGGGTCCCTGAGCTCTGCCACGCAGCCGTCGTGCTGCACGGGCAGTTGTGCTGGAGGCTGCTCCCCGCGGGCACCTGCTGTGTCTGCACTGCTGACCCTCTCTCCTCACGCCCCCCCCATGTGCACACCCCCACACAAGGGGGACAGCATGACCCCCTGAGGGCCAGCCCCAGCGCCCACTCCGGCTTCCAGCCCCCGTGTGAGAGCGGGCAGGGACAGCCGACCGTCTGAACCGGCGGGGGAAGCAGAGGAGACGCACACCTTACTCTTTTCCTGCTGCAGCTCTATCTGGATGTCAGTGAGCTTGGCCCTCAGCTCCTCGTTGGCAGCCTGCAAGGCGGCCAAGGCGTCCGGCTTCTCCCCCCTGGCCCGGCTGCTGGTGCCCTTCCTGGACATGGTGAGGCCACGTGGCAGCAAAGGGGGTCCCGCCTGCAGCCTCTCGTCCCGGCGCTCGCTCCGGGCTTCTCGTCCTGCGCTTGGGCCCTCTACATTTTCCTTCTTGCCTGGGAGGGGGGAAACCACAGAGCAGCTGTCAGAGCAGGGAGGGGGGTAGGTGCTGCGATACCCCGCAAGCACCGCACTGCTGGGGAGCCGCGGGGGCCTTCAGCCGGCCAGCAGGGCTGTCCCCACGCCGACGGGCACGCGTTGCCAGGGGCACCAACACTCTGTACAGGGCAGCAGGAACTCTACATGCTTTCTGCCCCGTCGCTCGCTCTGGGATTGACAGGGTGCAGGGGATGGGGGTGCTCGGGAAGGATGCCCACGCTCCATCCCCGGGCACATCCGTGGCTGCAGACAGGGACAGCTGGGCAAGCGGCTCTGACACAGGCAGAACTCCTCACGGTCTTTAAAAGGAGTCACAGAGCCCTTCAGGCTGGAAAAGACCCCCGAGACCATCAAGTCCAAGCGATAACCCTGCTCTACCAAGCCCACCACTAGACATTCCCGGAGTAACACAACCAGCAAGGAGCTGCAGAAGTGAGCAGAGCTCCCCCAGAGCGAAGCTTCCCTCGCGGCGGGGTCTGCGCACCCCTAACAGTGACCGAGAGCGAGGGTTCATCTGCCTGGCGGCACCGCAGGAGTGCTGTCTGCACCGGGGGGTTGGAGCAGACCCCTGTTCTGAAGATCAGCTGAAGCACAGAAACCACCCCAACACCTCTCCCCTTGGGAAGAGCACCTCCCGCCCCGCTGCCACTAACCTTATCGACGTGGGTGGCGACCTGGTGGGATGAGGACTGCCAGTGCAGGGTTTATTCGCCCTGAGCCATGGTCAGAGCCGCAGCAGAGCAGCGCTCCTCCCTGTCCCAGCACAAGCAGGGGGGCTTAGCGGTTCAGAGCGGCTGCAAGAGCAAAACAAGAGGAGTCAACGAGGACAGCGAGACGATGACGTGATGCTGACACGGAGAACCATCACCAGAGCACGCCGCTGAACTGGAGTCCTACGAGCAAAACCCTGCAGCCAGGCGGGGGAGAGTGGAGGGAGGCAGCTCAGGGACCTGTAAGCGGGACAGGAGAGGGCTGGGAGCCTCTGGGAGAAGTGGCTGGAGTTGGGGAGTAACCGGGCAGAGCTGCTGAGAGATGGGGAGAACAGACGGTACGGGCAGGCCCTGCAGACCTGCGCTAGCACCTGGAGGATGGGAGATGGCCAGACCGAGGCAGCACCAACAGCCTCGCCAGTGCCGCTCGGCTTTGTAGCCACAAGGCTGCTGTGAAAAGGACCGTCCCAGAAACAGCGGCAAGCACCACTGCACGGGCAGAGCCCAGGACCACCCTGCAGGCAGGGGCAGGCGTCTTTCGCGGTTCGGCCTCTGCTGCTTCGTGCGATGCTCCAGCGACCTGCGGAGGAGGTCTCCAGAACCCGTCCTGAGAGACAAGGGCTACAGGAGTTTGTGTCTGCTTGCCCACAGAGGAGGAACCCAAGGCACAGACACACGTGCGCTGCAGGCAGAGCTGGGACTGGAGGGGTGGGGATGCCAGCACAGCTCACCACGGGGAACTCACCCTGAGGTCGAGCCACAGCACTGTGTCCTCATACACACAGGTTGAGGGGTCCTGGGTTGGAGCTGGAGAAGGGCAGAGGGAGGCTGGGCAGGAGGAACAAGGGCTGGGAGCTGAGGCTGGGGGAGCCCTGGACCAGGCTGCTCCATCCCTGGAGCCACTCAAGCTCAGGCTGGCTGGGGCTCTGGGCACCCTGGGCTGGGGAGTGCTGGCCCTGCTGGGTGCAGGGGGGTTGGACTGGGTGCCCTATGGAGGTCCTGGTCCGGCTCCTGGAAGANTGCCCTGTGGAGGTCCTTTCCCACCCAACCCGTTCTGTGCCCTGTGATTCCATACCTGCAGTGCTCAAGCTCAAGTTTGCTTTGAATAACACCGGGGTTTCATAGCACCATGAGGTGCTCCCTGCCGTCCCCCAGACACAGCCCAGGAGCAACAAGCCCAGCTGTAGGTGCCCACCCCTGGCCAAGCAGTGCCAAGGCCTCTGTCAGCTCTACCTCCCCAGACACCAATGCCAAGAGGACAAACAAGAAAGCCCAGCGCAACGGCTTGGTTTCCAGAGCTGGTGGCAACACAGAGGTGCCCTCAGGCAGCCGCTGTGCTGCAGACCAGGAGGGGGTCCGGCTCCTGGAACGCTGGGTGCAGCCCAGTGTGCTGGGCTGCAATTCCCAGGGGTGGCACAAGGAAATCACCCCGGGCAACGTGAGGCAGCCCTCCCGTGCCGAGCGCGAGCCCGTGCGGGACAAGCCCCATTGTTGGGAGCCCTGAGAGGGGCTGTTTGTACTCAGAAGAGGGCCGGTCTTGTGCAGCAGGGACAGCGGTGACTGCTGGTGCGTGCCCGCGCACAGGGGCCATCTGGGCACTGCTGGGCAAGCGCCAGGGCGCAAAGAATACTCCTCCCAAGCGCCAGGAAAACAAACCCCAGAGGACTGCCTCCAAGCCCACTGCGCTGGCACCCAGCCCGCACAGCATCCTGCAAGCCCATTGCCTTTCAACCAGTGAAACCAGTGCCCTCGCCTTGGCAGTCTCGCGCCACGTTTGGCAGAGGGGAGCAGCTCCGAGACCTCAACTGAGAGAAAAGACAGTCCTGGTGCTGGGAGAAGGCACAGCCAGCTGCCACGCAGACGGCATCGCGTGACCCGGTGGCACTCACCGGGCACCTCACCCGTCATTAGCACCCCCACATGGGTGCTGAACGCCTCCCCTCCAGCCCTGCTCTGCGTGAACACACAACTCAGCTGATCCGGGAGCGGCGAGGGCGGTCAGCGGCCACGCTGCTCTCCAGTGACCATCCCCGGGTCACTGCACTGGCAGACCGGACCGAGAACCACAGACCCCGCTGCGACAGCGAGGACCCTGCGGCTCAGCGGTCAGGGTTAGCACACACTTGCACGGCCGCTCGTCCTCCCCTAACCCCGCCTGCAGCAACTGCGCACCGGCAGGAGGCGGAAGCTGGCCTTGGGCTGGCCACGGCTACCGGACAGACGCGTGTGCCCACTCCAACAGCGAGAGCGGCACTGGCTCTGGGCAGCAACAGGCAAGAACATGAGCGGCAGGGCCACCAATCGCCCAGAGGAAGCCAGCCCGGTCGTCGGATGCCCACTGAGCGTGAAAGAAGGGCTGCTCCTGAAATGACCTGAGGGGGGGCACCTCAAACCCGAGTCCTCATTGCTCAAGGTCCCACCCCGCACAGCCTTCTCACGAGAGACTGCCCTCCCTCATCTAACAGCGAGCACGACCCTCGGCCTGAGCAGGGCTTCAGAGGGCAAAAGCAGGAGTGGCTGTTGCACGCTCGCGTGAGAAGGCTCCAGGGTACCCACCGAGGGTGACGGCGCTGGGCACTACCACCATTCCTCTCCCACAGACATCTGCGAGGCCGGCGGAGTCCGCGGGGACCGGAGGCCCTAAATCTCATGGAATCACGTGCGGGCGCTCCAGCAGGATCTCAGACGGGACGCTGGCCCCTACGAAGGACAAGGAGAGCTTTGGGTGACTCCTGGTGACAGGGAGAGCTTTCACCCCGCAGTGACTGATGGGGCAGGACACTGCTGGATCAGGACGGGAGATAGAGCCCAGAGGGATCCGGCTGAGAGAGGACAACGAGTTCAGAGAGGAGCAGCTGTTCACAGAGCACGTTACCATCACTTCAGCCTTAGAGCTCAGGAGCCCTGCCCCAGGGCTCTGAACAGCTGCAGTGGGCAGCGCTGGATGGTATCGGGGTGAGCACGGCGTGGGGAACCCATAAGGAAGGCAGCTGCAGTTGGTAGGTGTTGTCACACATCCAGTGGAGTAGTGCTGGGTGCAGGGGTCTCTATGGCTTGGTGACCCCATCGCAGGGAGCTCTCTCGCTTGGTGACCCCATGGCACGTGGAAGGGAGACGAAGCCCAGCTCTGGGAGTTGTGCTGTGCCCTGGGGGTTGTGCACTCTGCCACCCCCGACAGCAGGGCGCTGCAGGGTTCAGTGAGAGCAGCACCTCACTGTGTTCAGCCGAGTGCTGGCTCCTATGGGGCCTGCTCAGTTCACCTTTTCAAACCACCAGCCTGGTGAGCAGAGCCCAGCTCTCTGCCAACCACAGCCCGGCCCAGGCACCGAGGTGCAGAGAGAAGGACCCCACGGACAGTGTGATGCCAAGCAAACCCTGGAGCAAGAGCCAACCCAGCGTACAACTTGTGGGTTACTGCAGTACCCAGTGGTGACAGGGAAAGGAGGGCTGTCTCTCGCTGGGCTCTGACCTCCACCTCTGAGGAAGCCTTCAGGAGGGAAACCCCAAACCCAGCCCACGGAAGACGACCGAGTGCCCTCCTCTGCCCACAGTGCCACAGACCCTGAGGAAGCTGCAGCACCCGGCCCCTGGTTCCCCCAGGAGAAGCCAAGCAACAGGTCAGAAGGCAAAGGCTGAAGGCAGCTGGGGGGGAACAGGCTGACGAGCGAGAAGCGCTGGTGTGACACCAGTGCAGCCTCGCAGCCCGCGATGCGGACGGCTGAGGATGCGCGGAGGCGGCGCAGGGCTGCTGCTGCCGCCCTTGCCAAGGTGAGCTCTGCCCGGGCAGCAGCCAGATGTGCAGGGCTGGGGATTTTTAAGCCGTAATCTGATCTTTCTAAAGCTGATTTGGTTTGAGAGGCGGCATCAACCCCATTTCCCGGCGTGCAGGCACCCACCTCCACGCTCCACAGCACAGCCAGCAAGGGGCTCCAGGCAGAATCAGACCTGGGGTCCTCAGCAGCCCAGTCTTCCAAGGGGCTAGAGGGGTAAGAGGTGGCTCTACCCAACTCAGCCTTTGGGGTGGGAAAGCCCTTGCTCCTCTGGGAAAGGCCTTCTGTTCAGCACGAGAGCTCCGTAGCTCATGCCAGCCGCGGCCGCCAACCAGCTGGCACGGGCTGACCCCGAGAAATCCAAACGGGCACAGCACGCCCCGAGCCAGGGCGGACTCCTGGAAACCCCCAGCTTCCCACACCCAGGGTGCCGCTCCAGCCAGGAACCAGCTTAACCCAAACCGCTGCCTCCGCTGCCGCCCGCAGCGCGAGGACCGTTCCAAAGGGCATGGGAATGGCATTCCATTGGGAGCAGCTCCGAAGGGGGGGGATCCCAACTGCCACGCGTTCTCACACGTTACAGAGCCTCCTGCTACCAGCAGCAAGAGTGGCCAACACACAGAGGAAACGACACCTCCAGCGCGTGGCCTCCACCTGCCTAGCAGCCTCCCTGCGCGAGGCGACGCTGCCAGGGCGCCTGAGACCACAGGGCTGCTCTGAAGGCTCCCCCGGCCCCTCCTGCTCACTGCCCGGGAGGTGGCACCAGCAGGACCCGCAGAGCTCGCGCCTGGGCGCTGGCTGGTTCTGATCAAACTGGGACCACCTCAGGACCCCTCAGGGCACGGACGTGGCCCTCGCTGAGAGGGACAAACGTGAAGGAAGGAAACGGGTGCAGGAGCCCAGCAGCTGCTCCCTTTCTGCGCTGACTCAGAATCCACCCGCTGGGATTTGCTCCCCAGACCAAGGCACTGACTCCAGACTGGCGCCTGCTCCCGTCTTAGCTGGGGAGAGCTTCCTGCCCCGGGGATGCTCCAGGGAGACGGTGTGACCACCACCGCCCTCTGCCCGGAGCAGCTGCAGGGGGGCTCCCTGCGGCATCGGGGTAATCTGGGATTTGGATTCGGGATTTTCCACTCCCTCAGCCTTCTGCTCTCGCTGTCACAGAGAAAGTTGCTCCTCGCATGGGTTGTGCTGCCCTGATCTTCAGCTAAGAGGATGGGCCCATCTGGCCCCTGACTCTGGCTGACCACGGCTCTGAGCAGCGCTGGGAGAGGAGGCTCCTGTGAGAAATGCTGCTGCTGGGGTCCAGGCGCCTTCTCCAGCAGCGACAGAGGGTGCAGCTGTGTCTGCAAAGCCCTGGGAGAGTGGAGAAGGCTGCGCTGGTGACCAAGCCAACACGGGAGCTGCCTCTGGGCAGGACCTCAGCACCTGAAGGTGTAAAGGGTGCGGGAATGTAGGAGGGAACCTCAATTTCAGCTTCGCCCAAGGGCTGGGTGCTCCCGCCATTCCCTCCTCAGGAGGCTCGGCATGGGGCCGGGCAGGAGCCTCCAGTCACGGGTGGGGGTGGAAACAAAGGAGGAATTACTGGCTAAACCCAGAGATCAGCGCCAGCTGCTCCAGGAGGCAGCGCTGGGGCTGGCAGCGCCCGACGTCCTGCTGCTGCCCTGGAAGAGAAAGAGCATCGAAGCCTGCTGCGGGCAGCCGAGGATGGGGGTCACTCGAGATGAGAGGGAAGCAGAAAACGAGAATAGGGAGGAAGAAAGTAAAGCAACCACCTCGGACCAGGAAACGAGGTATCCAGGCAACACGAAGCGCGGCCTGGGAAGGGAGACGATCGCCTATATTTAAACCCACAATCACACGCATCCTGCTCACGCAGGGTTGGGAGGAAAGACGAGGGCAGCGCTGAGGGACCTGCTGTGTGCACAGCTAGGGAAAGGGGAATCGGCCTGTGAGAGCAGGAGGCAGGAGGTGAGATGACAATCACTCTAACGCTGCAGGCAGGCCGGGGTAGGAACTCATCGTTACCCTGAGAAGAGAAACACGGGTACAGGCAGGCAAGAGGGCGATCAGGGCCTGTGAGTTTGTTGGAGAGACATCAGACAGGCAGGAGAGAAGTGACTGACGTCACTCCGGCGAACAGCACGTTCCGTTCACTGCTCCCACACCCGAGCAAGAGCATGAACTGACCCTACAGGGCACTGGCAGGACGAAGAGACACGATGTCCCCACCTTGCATCACAGACCCCCACAGCAGCCCTTCCTGCTCCGCTGCTCCTGGGGTCCAACACCACAACCCAGGGGTGACAAACGAGTCATGAGGAGCAGCAGAGCTGGCTCCTGGCAAGGGGCTCGGGGCAACCCCACCTGAGAGGCAACCATGGCAGGGGCTTGGAACTAGATGGTCTTTAAAGGGAAGGGACCTGCTGGCAACAGCAAAGCAGAACCTGGATGAGACAAGAAGCACCTACACCAGCCCTAAAGCCGCTGGAGAGCCTTTCCTCCTCAGCCATTTCTGGCTGAGGGAGCCCAGCAGAGCAGTGTTCTGCTGCGTTTCAGCCCATAGACAGGGCGAGCAGTTGCGCTCCGCGTCCCCGCCGCACCC
>VZRI01004176.1:90021-103471 GCA_013397515.1 Upupa epops | reverse complement strand
GACGGCCGCCGGGACGCGCCAGCCCTGGGCTCCGCCGCCGGGGACTCGGGACTCGGCAGCGCTGCAGCCAGCAGAGCCCCGCCAGGGCAGGGGTAGCCCGTGACCGGAGCCGGGACAGAGCCCTGCCCTCGGGGAGCCCCCCAGCCCGGCGGTCCCACACGCTGCCTCCCTCCGCCGAGCCCCTGGCCCCATCCCGGGGCAGGCTCCGCACCGCCTCCGCTCACCTTCGCTCCCGCTCCCCGCCGTCGCGGCCGCGGCTCCGAGCGCTGTGACTCAGCACGGAGCAGCGCTGGTTCCGCGATGGAACTTACCAAGCCCAGGCAGTGCCACGGGGAGGATCTGTCTCCCGGATCCGCTTCCCCGCCAGCCTCTCCCGAGAGGTCTCCCTGAGCCCTCCCCGTCTGGTTACGTGACGGCGACAGGAAACGGATTCTTAGGGGGAAGGCGAAGGCTCCTCTGTGCGGGAGCCGGGCTGAGCGAGAGGGGCAGCCCCCGGGAAAGCCCCGCATCTCCAGCCGCACCGCGCTCCAAAGGGAAGGGGCCGTCTCAGCCCCGGCCTGGGAGCGATGCCGCTCCCGCTCGGACCCCCCTCTGGCTGCCGAGGAGCAGCCTCTGCCCGGGGAGGGGCCCAGCAGCTGCATCCACGCCTGCCCTCTCACCCCATAACCCAGCCCTCTAACCCTCCACCGACTCGGAGCAGCTGGAGGGCCGATCCCTGGGCACCTCACGCCGCAGGGGTGAGATGAGCATGAACAGGGCAGTGGGCGACAAACCCACAGGCCATCCAGTTTGTCCTTGCGCCCCTCCGAGATCCCTGCCAAGAGAGTCAATCTGCTGGGTGGGATGCGCAGAGCTCCCCGAGCTCCCAAACCCAGACCAGCTTCCAAGCAGGGTCTGGAGTGCTCCCAGCACCGCTGCATTGACCCTACAGGATTATTTCCCTTACCCCAATGCCCAGCTTCCCCCAAGACCCCACAACAGAGAACTGCTGGACATCCCTTCCCCAGAGTTATTGCCAGGGTTCTTTTTCACCACCTTGCTTTAAAACAAAGCCAGGAACGAAGTGGCTGCTGCTGTAAACCCGCCTGCTGACAGCTCACAAAACCAAGAGCAAGGGAGCAAGCACAGGGCTCAGGGTCAGCTCTGGCTGCAGCAGCCAGGGGGTCACAGGTGGGGTAGGTCACCCACTGCCCTCAGAGCACCCACCCATAGTCAGCCTGCTCCTGGCACCAACATTGACAGAGCCAAGGAGCCAGAAAACTCCACCCCGGCACTGAAGGGGCACCGGTGCAAAACAGGGCAGAGCTGGGAGGTTCAGAATGGATTGAGTGAATGAGTAAGGAAACCAAGAATAAAGGCTCCTGGCACGCAGGAGGCCACAGAGGGAACCCTTGAATACAATAAAATGAGAAAAAAAATCAATGCAGCCTGAGACACTGGAGAGCCACAACTTAAACAGCAGCACTCAACCCCCCAGCAGAGCGCAGGAGCCCTGTGGGCTGCCTGATGCTCCTGCTGGAGCCCACCCGCTGCTCAGGTCCCTGCTCACAGCCCAGCTGGGAGGAACCAGCCTGCATCCTCCTGAGGAGAGGATCCCACCAGATTCATCCCAATAGCCTCCCTGGAAGCGGGATTCCTGGAAGGGCAGGAGCAACGTCTCTGCTTCTTCCTCACTGGCTTTTTTTAGCAGTCTGGCTCTTGATTTCCTCTGCTTTGGGGTTTTGTTACAGTTCTGAAAGTGGCGATAAGAGATCCCGTTGTGAGCTAAACAGACATGCTCCACCATCAAAGGGTGTGCTGTCTCACCTTTCCCCCCCTCCTGATTCTCCTTACAGCACAGACAGAGTGAAACCAGCGTCTTTGGGGCTGGCCCACGCTGGGTCAGCACACAGCACAGGTGTTCTCCAGGGTCTCTGAAAACACGAGGGTCATGGCCTCACCACCTGCCATGGAATCCCTGAATGGTTTGGGGGGGAAGGGACCTCAGAGCTCATCCAGTTGCACCCCCCTGCCATGAGCTGGGTCACCTCCCACTAGACCAGGCGAGTCAGGAATCCCCTCTCCTTCCCTTCCCACCTCATACTTCAAAAGGCTTTCAAAAGCCACCAAGCCCCAAGTTTCTCTCCTCCGGGATCCTCTGGAAGCGGGATCCTGCGGAGGTCACAGCCCAGCCTTGCTCAGGCCATTTGCAGCGATGCCATCACTCTCTGGCTCGACAGGAGAGCTGCAGCTTCCTTTGCTGGCAAATGGGTTCGTAGTGGAGCAGACTCAGAGAGCAAGCACGCACTCAGGAACAACTGCTGCCAGGTAGCAGCCCTGGGAGCCCCGAAGGAAGCAGAGCACTGGGATCACCCTGTGGCAGTTGCTATGGAGCTGGGCAGCTGTGCAGCCCTGCCCTCGGTGCTGTCTGCTTTACTGCAGGCTGGCTGCTGCACGGCTGCAGCCCTGCCCTAGCCTTGCTCTCCGCATCTTCTCTCCTTTTCCGTTCAACAGAGCAGCAGTAGCTCTGCTGCAGATCAGCAGGCAGTATTTGCTCAAGGCTCTCAGCAGGCTGCAGGCAAAAGGCGAGAGCTGGAGCCGCTGCCGAGAGCCTTGCTGGCTGGGGACTCCTAACTAGGGGTTTGTCCCTCCATCACCTCAGTCAAGACACCAAGAGCGTGACAAAGCCGCCTCCACGATGTCTAACACAAAACTCAGGTGCTCCAGGAGGTGACTGCATTGCTGGGATTGCTGGCTTCAGTTAAAGGCAGGGTAACAGGCCTGTCGCTAACCACCTGGTTCCCAGGGACGGACTTGCGTTTCATCTGGACAGGATTAGTGGGAGAAGGAAGATTCCCAAGGAGGAAAACCAGTCCCGAGACAGTTTCACGGCACTGGTGCGTGAGCAGAGCCACTGCTACCCCCGAGGGAAACCCAGCTCTGACAAAAACCCAGCCTGACCCAGCACACGCAGGGCAAGCAGGGAGCTGCAGGGGCAGGGGCTCGCCCCGTCCGCAGCGGCCTCCTGTGTGGCAGGAGCTCAGGGGTGGGAGGGGATCCGCAAGGCACCAAGCGCTCCACACACAATTTGTGTTTCATTTGTTCTTAAAACACAAACCGGAGCAGCAGTAGCCTAAGCCCTGGGCAGTGCGAGGGATGGAGCCTTCCACCCTGCCTAGCCAGCCCCAGCCACCGGGGCCAGGAGGGGCGAGGGAGAGGGAGGCTCCCTCCAAACAGTTTCCCTGCTCCTGGCGAAGGGAAGCAGCCTAAACAAGAGCAGTCTTGTTCTTCTGTGTCCTTTCTCATCTCTGATGAGTTAGCAGCCGAGGCTAAAAATAAACCCTCCTGCCTCATCTCTCAGGAGGTGCCAGAGGGGCTAAAGCCCCACAGCCTGCTCACAGGGAGAGCATCACAAGCACTGCAGCCTCAGCACTGCACCCTGCCCAGGCGGCCACTTCCCTATCCCCATCCTGTCAGGCAGGGCATGAAGCACAGGCAGCTCTGGGGAAACCCAAACCAAGAGCCCAACCCCAGGGAGAAGCCGGGGCCGGTCGGGCTTTCACAGTCCCAACGCTCAGCTTCATAGACTGGGGGTGCCGGGACCCAACGCAGACCCAGACCCCAGCCTCACCGTCCACGTGGAAACAGCAGCGCTCAGACAAACGAGTTGGGGACCATAGCTGCCACCAACCCTGGCACCGCCGCGGGCTGGCACTGCCCAGGACAAACTGACCGGGGTTGCAAACCGCATGAGACAGCGCCTCCGCATTCTGACTCGAAGGGAATCGAGCTCCCTCCAGAGCTCTGCAGTCACACCAGAGGCTCCGCAGGTCCCTAGAAACCGCAGCTAAAGGAATGACAACAGATCCTAGATGCAAAGGGTAAAGGGAAGACAGGCACCGAGCCGGAGGGCTGGCTGGAGGCAGGATTCCTCTCCAGCTCTGGGTTACCTCCTGGGCTCTTGGCTTCTCCACCAGGGTGTTGCTTGGTTTGAGATAAAACCCGATCAGGCCCAAACCACAGGCACAGGCACTACAGAGAGAGGGCAATTAAGGCTACAGAACCCCGGGGCTAGGAAAGCAGCACAGCAGCACCTCCTGTGCTGAGCAGGAGCTACCTGGCTGAGTTCCCTCACACAGCCCTGCCAGGCGCTGCCCAAATGGGGTCAGCCCAGTCCAGCCTGCTGGGCTAATTGACAGGGTAATGAGGGGCACCCGCCGGCAAACAAGCAGGTTCTCCGCTCGTGCTGAGCCCCGGAGGGGAGGCAAACACGAGGAGATTTCCCTTCCACCACACGCTGGCAAGGCAGCTGGGTCCAAAGCTTCAGCAGTGAAGGGTCTGTCCATGCAGACTGGTACCAGCACTACAAGAAACTGGGACTTGTGAGGACAGACCCAGGGACCAGCCTTCACAGTCTGTGTTAGAGAGCAGGAAACAGCCGATGTGGGAGGGGAAAAGGGCAGAGGAGAGCAGGGCTGTGTCTGATGGGGCAGGAGGCACAGCCAGCATCCCCTCTGCAGCCTCATGCCGGGCACAGCGAAAGGAGAACGTGTCAGACCCCACAGTGAGCCCTTCCACAAACAACGTCAACAACAGATCACTGCTCCCAGCACGGCGAGGCTGCCTCAGCCCTCCTGGCCCCGAACCTGCAGGCACCCACCAGAGAGAAGGGAAGTCTCTAGGCTGCAGCCACAGCGAGCCCGTGGCTACTAGCGTGTGTCTGCTGACCCCCACCCATGCTGCTTCCTCCCCTCTGGCAGAGCATACAGCCAATGCAGCGAACAGCAGCAGTGCACCGGCACAGGGGGGATTCCCAGTAGCTGCTGCAAGTTCCCAAACCACTTTGATTTGAGAGACACAACTGCCATCCCCATCCAAGAGGCCGTGGCTGAGGCTGATGGCTAAGCTGGAATGCTTTGCACTGACTCATTACCGTTACTGCTCCCGGCCAGGCCACCCAGCTCCCCTGGAAGCTCCTACTTCACTGACTTCATGCGACTATCCCCCCTGACTTTGCTTCCTTCCACAAACTAGAGCCACCCAGTGACGCCAGCCGCAGCAGCCACCCCAGCGAGACCGGCTCACCCTCCCGCGAGGTCACTGTCGGCTGAGCCCACCCGCTGCTAGAGTGCAGAACTAGTTAACCCCACAGAGGGCAGAACTCTCCCCACAGGGCTCAGAGATGCTGGTGTCAGAGCTAGTGTGGAACAGTGCCTCTCCAGGCACTGTGGATGTTCAGCTGCCCCTGAAGCCAGTAAAGATGCCCCCCTCCCGTTGGCAGCAGAACCCTGGGTGCAGTTTCTTCTCCAATTAAAGGCCACTCACACTTTGCTCCAGATTTACACCCCAGTGAAGCACCGGAGGTGCCATCTGGAGGTCAGCAGCACTGTCTCTCACCTCCAGCCCGTGCCAGGGGACGCAGCCATTATGCAACCAAGGGTCATGCGAGACAGAGCAGCCGTCAGCAGGAAGATGAGAAGTCTTTTTTGGTATTAAGAGCCCAGGTCGAATCAATTCCATCTACAGTGATCTCCAGAGGGTGAGAGAGAGGAATGGACAGGCAGCCAGTCTGAACTGCAGCCTAGTGCTGCTCCACAGGCACCACCACCCCACTTCCAGTGCGCCTCATGCTGCCCAGGGGCTGACTGGCCTCACGCAGCACCCAAAGACATCAGGGCAGCAGCCTTCCAGACCAGACTGGTCTCAGCCCTCTGGAAGCAGCACCAGGAGTAAATGAGAACTCAGGCACTCACTCTAGTTAAGGGACAGAAAACCTTCTGCTCTTTGAGCTGACTGCTCACCCAAGCTCCACGGAAAAGGAGGTCCTGCCTTGCTCATGACCTTGAGAAGGTCAGTTGACCACAGCATCGCTGGGGTAGCTCAGAAGAGCAGCACAAGGGGCTTTCTCTTGGCCTTACTGACAGGCAACACACCCCAGCCTGTCACGGTTCGAGTGTGAGGGAACAAGTGTTGTCCTGCAGGCATCTCCTGAGGCCTTTCCAAACTATTTCTCCCCAGACACAGGGTACAAGAGGGAGGACTGTGCAGGAGGAGGTGGGAAGCCACACAGATGAAACCTATGGCACCTACTGCCAGATTCAGCATCTCCAGTGACTACCTGCACCCCACGGTCCTGGGCTAACGAACCATCTACCTTGGAAGTCTGAAGCTCTGGCGCTGCTGGGCTGCTCTCCCTGTAACTCTTAGTACAAACGTTGTTATCTGTCTCTAAATAAACCCTGCTGGATTCTCACAACCCCGGTAGGTGGGTGGGATTGCGCTCAAGTCCCACACCCCAGTCAGCTGCTGGGAGTATGGTTTTGGAAGCCTTTATCTCTTCACGTTTAAGCTGAGCTTCTGCTGGTGGCTCCATGCAGAGAGCTGCCCCACAGACGGTGATAAACCCACGAGGCTGCTGCTCTGAAGGGAAGCGTTAAAAAGACCATTACCCCAAGGCTCTCCCTCACCCGTGGGTGGTTGCTGCCCCTACTGTGGTTGGAGCCATCCTCAACAAAAAGCACCATTTTAGAGCTGCAATTCTGGAGAACAACGAGAGAAGCAGAGTTTCCTGCAAATTATCAGCACACTTGGGAGCTTGGAGAAGCTTCGCCGAGTGGGAGGTGTTGACAAGCATCACTTGAACACACAGGGAAGCTTCATGGGCGCACAGCTCCACAAATACTGCTTAGGAACAGTCAAAGGGCCTCAAGCACACACGCCTCAACATCATCTTCATGTGGGGCTCAGCAGGTGGCAAACGGACCCCCAGCCCAGAGTCATTAGCCTTTTGATTCACTACCAAACCCCAGCTGTCTACCAGCTGGCTACTTCCAGGTGAGGAATAAGCTGAGATTAGCCACGAAGCTGACAAGGACCACCACAACCCGGCCCTAAAGGCCTCCGCAGCAGCAAAGCAGCATAACAGCCCCAGCTCCAGCCCTGCCATTTCTGGGAGGACACCAAGCACCTTCCTCTCACTTGTTCCTACAGAGAGGAGCAAATGGTGCAGGTGGTGGGTTTGGGATGCAGCAACAGCCCAGAGCTGTGAGCTGAGGCTGTCAGCAGAGCATCTCCTGCCAGAAGATCATGATTCTCTAGGAGATGCATGCAGGAGCAGCATCATGTGAGAAATAACCAGCAAACCCAGTCTCATCCAGTACAGTCGTTGTATAATTTTCATCTGCATCCCCGGGAGTCAGGCACAGACACAGTGACCAGAGGGAAAAGACATCTCGATGAGATAAGTGACATTTACAGCCATCACGGGAGCAAGAGGCTGGAGAACGCAATGCACCTTCTGCACTGTTAAGCAGCTCGGCACAGGCAGCAGCGCTTGGCTCCGCACCCAGCGCGGAAAGGGGACCGTCCGAGCTGGGCACAGCAACGGGGATCCCGGCTACAGGAATCCGCCGGAGCTCACGCTGCCCTGAGACGCCACCGCTCACAGACGCGGAGGAGATTCGCTAGCAACTACAGGCCCTGCCATTCCAGCCCAGCCACGCGTGATGGAGGCTCCGCGGCTCACCCTGGCGAGCGAGGGGAGCCGCGGCGCAGCCGCCGAGCCAATGGCAGGCAGCGACGCGATGGGCTCGCCAGCTCCCGGGAGCAACGCTGGCGCAAACCAGAGCCGGGTCCCTGGGCCAGCGCAGAGAGACCGGGTGCTGCGGGGCAAAGCGCCCGGCACAGAAAGCCAGGCGGGACCCGTGCCGGCGGACCGGAGGCAGCGTTCGGGCAGCAGTCGCCGAGCAGGGGGGGCTACCTGCAGCACAACACCCGGTACGTGGCTCCAGATGCAGACGCACGCACAGGGACTAACCTCCCAGGCACCTTCCTTCGCTGCCCGTCCGCCGGCCTGGGCACAGCGCCATTCCTCGCATGCAGGGCTCTTCACTTTGAAACCTGCAGGCTGCTCCCGGCAGACCGAGTTAGGAGGGTTTTTTACGATTCCTGCTGCAGAAGGCTAGAGATAATAACAAATACGGGTAATCCATCCCCGCTGCACGGGAGCGCGGTTTGCATCTCTAGCCTCTGAGCAGCGCAAGCGGAGGAGAAATGATTCAGCATCCGTCAGCCCGGGGAAGCAGTGAGAGGGCAGGAAAAAATGGAAAAAATAGGGAAAAAAGCCAACCGAACAGTAAGATCTGCTCACCATGCGCACACCCCCACAGCGAAGAGCCAGAGCAGCCTCAGCCGGGCGTCGCTTTCAGAGGAGGCTGCAGCGGCTGGGCGCTGCCCGGTGACTGCCGCTCGCTGCGCGGAGGATGCGCTCCGTGCGAAGAGCCCGCAGCCGCCCCTCAGCCATTGCGGTGGCTCTGCAGCTTGCAGAGAGCGGGCACGTCATCACCCCAGCTCCCAGAAAACAGCCCTCCCTTTGGAAGCCCAAGTCAGGCATGCGGGGATCAGCCCGGCGCGGCCGGGCGCTGCGGGAGGGACCCTGCGTCTGCGGCTTCATCGCTGCCGGGTGTCCGGCACGGATGAGCCTGCTGCAGGGGGCTGCATCACGGGGAAGGGCAGGGAAGATCTGGAGGATGATCGGGTTTAAACAGCTGCCGGCCTCTGCCCTTGCTGCTAGCAAAGGCGCTGGGGCCAGCCTCAGCGGGACTCCTGCTGAGGGGGCTGCAGGGGCTCGGCCCGTGCAGGGGTCGTCATCACCGAGGAGCCCCTTGCTCAGAACTGCCTGGGGCTGCCGGGATGGTGGGAAACGGACAGCGTGTCTTACAGACCCCTGTAAGGTATGACTGGTGAACTAAAGCCCTGCAGACACGACCTCCCAGTCTTCAAACCCCAGGACTTCTGAGCCATTCTCTGACTTCCACCACCCCAAAAATCCCCCTCCACCTCCGACCTGAATAACAAACACAGGTGAAATGAGCATCTTTGGGTACAAGGTACTGAGAGCCAGCCCCATGCCGCAAAGCTCCCCAGCAGCAGAGGGACTCTGGGGTCTGTTCCTCCTGACAGAGAAGCCTGGGAGCTGCTCCCAGTGTCACTGCACTGCTGACAGCCATGGCAGAGCCATCTGAGCACAGCACTGCCACGCAGAAACCGACCCCGAAGCACATCCTCAGCTTTGAGGAAGGAGGATGTGGATTGGGGTTCCCCCCCAACTTAAACCATAGCTAGAGGTCTGGAATATTCCACGTTAAAAACCTGCAGTTCCCCCAGCTCTGGGCAGCACTCGAATGCAAAGTCAAGTCCTAACAGTGTTCCTGGAGATGTCTGAGAGCAAACACTGCCCTGCATCCCACGTCCTCCGCCCCTGCTCAGCAGGGCCTTACCCCATGACACGTGTACAGCCCAGAGAACTTTAGGAAACCCACCAGACAGAACCTGTGCTTCCCCCAGGCTTCACAGATCACCAGATCCCCTCCTGGCTCCCCCTGTCACTACCTCCCTCGGCACCCCAGGGCTGGCTGTGGCTCTGGCCAGGCGCATGCAAACAAGAGCTGCTGAAGCACCCGATAAACACAGCTATTTTCTATTTCTGGAGGTGGATTGCAACACTCTGGGGGAGTTTGTGAGTAAAACAAACAGCACTGCAAGGACCCAGGGCACGTAGAGCCGGGTTGGTTTTGAGCTGGCATTCCCATGGCCTGAAGCCCTCCAGGACACAGGGCAGAGCAAGGAGCTTTAAAAGCCTGGAGTCCGCAAGTAAACATGAGCTAAAGACTTGTGTGTGCCCCAAGTTTCTGACTGACACCAGAAGCAGTGAGAACCCTCCCTTTCAGAGATGAAAATCAGAGCAGCAGAAGCCCCAGTTTTGGCTGAGATGCTCCAAGTTCTGCCTTCCTTATCTCAGACACCCTTCACTGGTAACCAGGGGCACTGGAGAACCGGCAGGAGTGGTCAGATTCACTCCAGACCCTGTCCTGCAGGAGCCTGCTATGCACCTCAAGCTCCAGAGCAGAGAAACAACCCCTCAGGGATACAGCCAGGTAGAAGATGTCCCAAGAGAGCACTTATTCAGTCACCTCTCAGGTTTAGCTTCCATCTGCATTTATAACATCAAACCCAGTTCTACCAGTGTCTTCTACCAGGTATTCCTGAGTCCTCACAGGTGAGTGGTCACCTGGCAGTGCTTGACCTTACAGTTCTTTTCCAGCCAAAGAGATTCTGCCAGTCTAGGTATCTAGAAAGAGCCAAGTCCTCCCCACAAGCAGCCAGCCCACCCCATACCCTGCACCTCTCCAGGCTGCAAAGCCAGCTGGTGCTTCTGCCAGGAACAAACAAGAAGAAACCTATTCTGTGTCACTGGGCCACGAGCAACCACTGCACGAAAGAAGGAAGGCACAGCAGAGAGACAGGCATAGGCAAGGAACAGCAGTGCACGCTCACCAGTCACCCCTGAAGAAACCAACTCTTACAGAAAAGGAACCAGACTGCCCACACAGGAGACACGGGTCCAGGCTTCATCTCACCTACAAGAGAATCTCACTTCCTCTGTTCTCCATCCCTGCAGTGCAGGTGCCTTTTAAGACCTAACACCAATCACTACACAAAAGGAAACTCCTGTGTTCTGCTTCCTCCCAAATCAAGACGGACAGGGGAGCTTGCTCCGGTGTGGCTGCCAGGTGTGGAACAAACCCCTGGTTCCTTCCCTTCTTCAGACCCTGTGTTAAAGCAGACACTGGAAATCCCAGTGCCAGCCTCCTCTGGGGTTTCACATCCTGGCTACGAAGCAGCTGTGTATCCTCAGCTCTCCTCACACCAGCTGCCTGGACAAGCATGAGCAGCTCAGGAGCACCTGGGCACAGCCTGGCCGTAAGTGAGGGGGAAGCACAGCACAAGTGCACATCCTGCTCCGCTGCCTGCAGGCAACCAGGAGGTTAATAACTAATCCACTGGAAAACCAGGGGGGGAAGGCAGCTCTCACATTGCAGAGGTGAAGGTGCTGGCAGGACCACCCCGCTGGAGGGGACTCTCAGCTAAACAAAGCTTTGACTCTGCGAGCTGAGAGCTGCCCACGCTGTCGCCCTCCCTGGGCTGTGGAGGCGGCAGGTTGCTGCCTCTAATGCGAGAGGAGCCGATCAATACTTGATTGCTCTGTTGACATGCAAGTAAACAAAATTAAAGCGAGTTCCAGCGTGAGAGAGGATCACGGTCTAGCGAATCGATAAGCCGTGAGAGTTCATCTGATACAGCTTGCCATCCTGCCTGACCACAGCCCAGTGCTTTTCTGGCACTAACCAAACATCCTTTACTGTAAGGCCTACCTGGAAAGGAATCCATCCGACTGCCATGGATAGGCCCCGTCGGTCGGCTGTCCTGGTGCAGAAGAAGAGTGACCTGAGCCTGTTGTACACCTCCCTGGCAGCAGCAGAGGTTGTGGTGGGTGCTTGGATTTCCATCAGTCAGTAGGGAGTAGGACAAAAGGTGAGGTCACCCCCCTGGCAGGGTCTCTGCAGAGTTCACTCCACAGACATTATGCTGTAGGCACTGATACCTCTAACTACCCCTGTAACTGCAACGGCTGCACCTCTGCTTACCCCCAGCAGGAAGGGCATTCCCTCTAACCTCAGACTGCAGGCAGAGCAGACTGACCCATGGCTTGCAGCATGAACTGGTGTTCAAAGCCAGACAAGCGTTGACACAAAAACATCAGGAAAATTCCAACCCTTGAGCCTTTTGCTCCCAGGTGACACCTGGCCCAGCAAGCGATGGGTTTGTTTTCAGGGCAGCAAAGTGTCCAACGACCTGCATGGGGCTTCTATACGCTGGATACTAGCGCGTGTGGCACGACCGTGCCTCTTCCCTGCTGCCTCCAGGGGTGCCTGGGTCCCCTCAGCCAGCGAGGAGGAGAGGGAGGGTCGCGCGGCAGCAGAGAGCAGCAGAGAGCTGCAGCAGCAGCACCCAGTCCCAGGCACCTCCAGCTCCCGGAGCCAGGGCTGGGAGCTGCTGTGTCATAAGAAAATCCATAAGGAACTTGCTTCTCGGACTAATTAATTATCGATTTAAAAAGTATTTCGTTCTGTGAAGGGCAGTTCTTCCCTCAGTTCCTTTGGAACAAACAAAAAGACTCCTAATCATGCAAAAGGCAGAGCAGGGCTCTTCACCAGGACGTGCTGTGAAGGATGAGGAGTAATGGGCTCAGGCTGATAGCATCGAGACTTACACGGGATCTGATCCAGAAATCCTCTCTGTGAGGGCCTGAGGCCCTGGAACAGGCTGCTCAGGGAGGTTGTGGCTGCTCCCATCGCTGGCAGTGTTCAAAGTCAGGCTGGATGGGGCTCTGGGCACCCTGGTCTTGCATGTTACAGATCCACGGGATCTTCCAAAATAATCCACTCAGTGATTCTCTGAAGTCAAATGGAAACTTCTCAGCAGAATTCCTGTGCTCAGGAATAACAGAAGATAAATCAGGCACTGTCCTGCTTGGGAAAGGCCTGTGCTCATCTCCCAGCTGTGTGCCTGCGAGGCAAGTCTTCTGCAGGCTGGTGCGGAGGGCTGCCCTGGGGTTTACAAAGGAACAAGTGCAGGTAAGGTCGCAGCTAGTCCCAGAGGCCTAAGACTGTGAGACGGTTGTGTGTTAAGGATGAACTAAAAGCTGGAGAACTCCCTCTGGAAACGTCTTCATGGGCTAAACCATCATTCCACTTGGTCCAACATGGCTGTGCTGAGGCTGAGGCACTGACTAACCAAGGCCTGACCTCGTCTTTCAGGGGGTGTAGGTTTACACTCCTGATGTTACAGGGAGACACCACAGATTTGCCAGGAGGTCGACTTTACTTGGGCTTTGTGATGATTGTCCACTGCAGAGAGGCACACAGGGAACAGCCCCAGCCTGGTGAAAGCGCCTGTACCCCTGATTAACACTGCTTGCCCTCTGCCTAAATAAACGTCTTCATAAGCGCCCAGGAGCGAACCTGTGTCTGCTTTCACAGGGCAAGCCTCGGCCTTGCTAAGCGCTTTCCCACCTGGAGAGCCCCCCCTCAGGGTTCAAACCCCAGTGAGCTCGGAGAGCCAGCAGGAATTAATTATTACCCACAGGCTATGGGCTGCCGGGCAGCTGTTTGCTCCGCAAGAAGCTCTGCATTTGGTTACGGGCGGTGGGCAGAAGGACTGCGGGATGAGGGGGCTCTGCCTCACGGGCTGGCTGTGATGGAGTGGGACAAGGGGGGACGCTCAGGGAAACTGGACTCTCCCGGCTGCAGCCAGGGGCCAGCAGGGCCCTTCCCCAGTGCCCCCAGACGTGGGGCATCCACGGACTCGCAGCCAACCCTCCCCAACGGCCCTGGCCTCGAGGGACCATGGGGAACTGCAGTGGCGGCAGGGGGAGCGCTAAGGCAGCGTGAGGGACTCGAAAGGATCCGCTGAAGTGACGGCGGGGCCCACAGGACCCTGAGGGAGCAGAAGAGACCGCGATGGCGACGCGAGAGGCCCTGAAGGGCTGCGAGGGAGACACGAGAGCCCCCGAGGGGGCGTGAGGGACCCTGGGAGGGGTCCATGGGAGAGCATGAGGAGCCGTGCGGAG
>VZRI01004176.1:63223-89578 GCA_013397515.1 Upupa epops | reverse complement strand
CTTCCCCGAGAGGGAGGGCCTGTGCGCGGGTGGCTGCGGGCGCCGGGGGGACATAGGGAGCGCTGTGGGTTCGGCGGCTCTCGCTTCTCGTGGGGGCCTCTCCACGAGGTGGTTTCCAGCGGAGGGTCAGAGCACTGGAGCCCCTCTGCCCTGCAGACAGGCTGGCGGAGTGGGGGCTGTTCAGCTGGAGAAGAGAAGGCTCCGTGGGGCCTAGAGTAGCTTTCGGGACTAAGGAGGCTCCAGGAAGGCTGGAGATGTAGTGCTAGGACAAGGGGAAGGGCTCGGGTTAAAAGAGGGGAGGTTTAGATGGGATCTGAGGTAGAAGTCCCTCCCTGTGAGGGTGCTGAGGCTCTGGGACAGGTTACCCTGGGACGGTCTGGCTGCTCCACCTCTGGCAGTGCCCAAGGGCCAGGTGGGATGGAGCTTTGGGTGCCCTGGTCTGGTGACAAGAGTCGCTGCCCATGGCAGGGAGTTTGCACTGGGTTAGTACTGGGCTCCCTTCCAACGCAAACCGGTCTGGGATTCTGTAGTCTTGCTTTGTCGTTTCCAATTTTGAAAGCCATAGATTGAGAAATTGGCATCTCCAGAGTAACCGAGCCTTTTTAAACGCTGGTCTGTGCTGCCACAGTGCCAGCCCAGGCCTGGGATGGCCTAAGGTCATGCTCTTCCGTCCACAGCTCAGTGTGTTCCGTTACACTGCCACCTTACACAGCTCTCACCTGTTTGTTGTTTTGGGAAACACCAGCTCTTTCACTTTTTACCTCTAATAATAACAGAGCCACAGGGCAGCAGCACAGCTCTGCTCTTGAGGGGGCTCTCAGAGAGCATGGACAGTCACGTGGAGGGGCCCACGAGCAAACCAGCAGCTGGCTGTGCAGTGGAGCAGCCCATCCACACAGATGTTCCTCCAAACCCCAGGTCGCTCCCATTCACAGGGTCTTCCCTGGCTGGAGAGGGAGATCCCGATGGGTTTAATGCAGATGAAGCAGTTTAGGATTTCTTGGTGGGAACATTCAGTCTCTTCCCCAGCCGGGATCTCTGTCTTCATGTGGTGTTTCCTACCAAACCTGAGTGTTGGCTTACACATCCTTCTTGCTCCACTCGCCTGGGTGTTTCCCCTTGCTTCTCCTCCTGTACTTGCTGCTTTACTGTTCGTTCTGTACCCTGGAAACTCTTCCCGGACGGGCACAGTGTGTCCTGCCTCTCCTGCTCCTGCTCACACACACAAACACGTTACCTCAGGAAATTCCAGCGGTGCTTACATCAGATGCTGCCTGTCCTTGGGCCGCTGTACAGCGCGGCCACAGGCACGGGTCCTCCCGCCGGCCCGGGGGAGAGCTGTTGTTCAGCAGTCCTAAAAACACCCACGGACATGTGACGGCGGTGTCAAGATACACTGCGAGCTGTGAGCACATGATCCGGCCCCGCCGCTGCCTCGCTGGCCCCACACGGACACCGGGCGCTGGCCGGACGCAGCACAGCCGGGGCGCTCTGCAGCCTGACATCCTTCACTAAATAAACGAGAGAGCCCAGGAGAGGATTCTGTTTGTCTGGCTGCTGCCTGTGTTGAGCAATAACTACTAAAGATAGCCTGAAATCAGGGAAGGGGTTGGGCTGGGAGGGAGCTCAGAGTTCACCCGGTGCCCAACCCTGCCGTGGCCAGCGACACCTCTCGCCAGAGCAGGGTGCCCAGAGCCCCATCCAACCTGGCCTTGGGCACTGCCAGCAATGGGGCAGCCACAGCCTCCCCAGACAAGCTGTTCCAGGGCCTCAGTACTCTCCCAGGGAGGGGTTTCTGACTTGGATCTAATCCCAGCCAGCCCTCTTTCAGCTTGAACTCGTTCGCTGTTGTCCTGCAGCTGGATGCCCTTGTCAGTAGAAGACGTTGAGTGGCAGGAAGAGAGAAGGTGAAGTGAGCAGCTGCTCCTCTGTCCTGCAGAGCTTCCCACCTGCTAACGGAGGCCCCTCTGTGTTCGTGCATTGCAGGTTCCTGGGTGGAACTTCACTTCGGCAGCAATGGCAACAGCAGCAGGAGCTCGGTCACCTCCACGGGCCAAGAGCAGGTGCCGGCCTCCATCTCCATCCACAACGGGGACATGGAGAAAATACTCCTCGATGCTCAGCACGAGTCTGGAAGAAGCAGCTCAAGGGAGAGTTCCCACTGTGACAGGTAGCTGGGGCTTCCCTGGGAGCAGAGGCAGGGTTACGGTCACGCAGGGCTGGGTGCCAGTGGCAAAGCCCAGGTGTGTGTGTGCTTGCCTCCGCCTGTGTGCGGGGAGGGAAGGGGCTCGTTAAACGCTGGGCGTGTAAGTTCTGGAGTGAAGCCTGGCTTGGAACCGGGCAGAAGGCTGTTCTGTGCCTCAGCTGGCTGGCGTGGGCTCGGAGCACACCCTGCGGGGCTTGCTGTCCCTGCGCGCTGGGAAGCAGCTCTGAGTGACCAGGTTCCTGGCAGGTCCTGGAAAATCCAGGATGAATGGAAGGCGAGGGCTGGCTTTGGTCACTCGCTGATGGGCAACCTGGGAGGTCAGCCCTCGGGGGACTGCAGCTCTTTGGGGCAGCAGGGCCAATAAAGGGCTCTGCGGGGCTGCCCATCCATGAATGGCAGCGGCACCGCTGAGCTCTTCCCTGCCTGCGCTTCCTTTTGTTCAGCCCTCCGCGCTCCCAGACACCTCAGGACAGTCACAGAGCTCTGGAACTGGAGAGTCACAGCAGTGGAGAGAAGAACAGCTTCCAGGTAAAGCCCTCGTCTCGCTTTGAGGGAAGCAGCTCCCTCCCCTCGTCGTTTCAGAGCCGGTACTGGGAAACCAGGGTGGCGCTGCTGACGGAGCCATCAGTGTCTGAGTGACAGCAGCGAGGTGTTCCAGAAGGATCTCCGTGTCCTAATCTGTTTGGGCTTCTCTGGGGCCTCCTTGCAGCCACGAGCTGAAAAGATCTGCAGGCAGCTTTTAGGGAAAGGCAGGGCCCAGAGGGAAACCCTCAGCGTGGAGGAGCCAGGCTGCAGGGCTGCTGGGTGGGTGGACGCAGGGGATCAGGGATGCCGTGTGGGCTGCTTCCCAGGCAGAAGCTTCCCTGACTGCCAGCTGGGGACCCCTCTGTTCTTCCCTCACTGGCCCTCTCTCAGCGCAGCGACGCCGGGCACTGAGTGTGACAGGTGAGTTGGGCAGCAGCAGCAATTTGCAGAGGCCCCTGGCAGCCAGCACCTCGGTGTGAGAGCTCTGCCAGAGCTGTGGGAGCCCAGGCCCCTTCAGCCGCTGGCGCTTTGTGTTCCTGCAGCAAACCCAAGGCTTCTCTCTCCCTTTTCATGCAGAGACCATGAACAGACCCCCCCTTCCCCGAGCAGAGTGCGGGGAGGCTGCCGTTAGCTGTGTTTTATGCAGCCAGGGTGTCGGAGGCCAGAGGGGCAAGGCTGCACCCCAGGTGGACACGAGCTGGAGCTGTCCTATGCAGACACTCGCCCAGCGCTGTGAGGGGTGACGTGTGAGCGCTCCTCTGCTCTCGCTCTGTTCTCTGGGGTCCAGCACCGACCTGTGCTGTGTGGATACCAAGTGATGCTTCTCTTCTGGAAGCCCCCAGTTCCTCGTGCCCTAGAGTAGTTACTTCTCTAAGTCCTGTATTTAACGCCCCCATTTCTTGGGTCACCTCCCTTCTGCAGTTGCTGCGGGTCCCCTGCAGCTGGCTCTTCCCACCTCGGGGCTCCCTGGTTGCCCTGGCAGTGGGGATTAGTCCAGGGTTGTCATCTTCCACCCAGAGTCCTGAGCACTGAACAGCATTTAACCTCCCTGGGCCTGGCACTGCTGCTGCTGCGCCGCCACCCCACGGAGGAAGCAGCTCTGGGCCGGCCCCGCTGCCTTTCTGCCAGACCCTCCTCGTGGCTCCTGCAGGCGCCCAGCGGAGTGAGCTGGCACCTGGGGGTTAGCGCAGGGTGGGCGCTTTTTGTTCAGCCTTTCCAGAACCCCTCTGTGCTGGGGCTTTGAGATCCCCCAGCTAGAACTCCCGGGCTGCAGCTGCCGGGGCAGCGCTGTTCCCATTCCTGTGGGTGGCTGCAGCTGCTTGGTTTTGCAGTCGGGCGCTGTTTTTGAGGGCAGAGGGGGCTCTGCTCCTGCTCTCGTGTGCAGCCGGCAGCTCTGGGCTCTCTCAGCGCTGCCGCTTCCGTTCCTTGACAGCAGAGCTGCTGCTGGCGGGGCTGTTCCTGCGTTGCTGCCTGCAGCTGCCCGGGGCTCTTCCCCGGTGCCCTCAGTACCGGGCCAAGGGCAAGGTGGCTGTGAGAGACTGGGGTTGGTTTCTCTTGGCTCAGTGAGACCCCAGTCTGGCTCTGAGTGCAGGGAAGGGCTTTTGCCAAACACGCATCAGGTGGGGGGGCTGGAGATAGCCCAGGGGGGTGCTCTACGTGGGGGCTGGGTGTGCCTGGCCTGAGGCACAGAGCAGGAGCTTCTCTGCGCAGCACTGATCCCCTCCCCTGCAGTTCGGGTCTGATGGCAGCTCTTGGTTTCAGTCTGAGGAGGATTTCCTCGAGAGGAGGAAGGAGGTGGAGAGGCTCCTGAGGAAGAGTGCGGACTGGATATGGGACTGGTCCAGCCGGCCGGAGAACATCCCGCCCAAGTGAGTGCTCTGCATCTTCTGGGGGAGCTGGGGTGCAGCCCTGCTCCCCCAAGCCTGGCACGGGCTCTGTGACCGCTGTGACAGTGGCTCCCTCTCCGAACCAGGGAGTTCCTGTTCAAACACCCCAGGCGCACTGCGACCCTCAGCATGAGGAACACCAGCATGATGAAGAAGGGCGGGATCTTCTCGGCGGAGTTCCTGAAGGTTTTCCTTCCGTCCCTGCTGCTCTCTCACCTGCTGGCCATCGGGCTGGGGTAAGTGCCACCCCGGCGCTCAGACAGGTGGGTTTGTACCGTTCTGCACCCCTCTCCCTGGGGGAGGGGGCAGGGGGCCGCTCTGGAGGGCCTCCCGCTCATCTCTTGCGGTAGAGCTGAAGGTGCCAGGTTCTCTTCCTCTTCTCTCACTGCTTGGGAGGCTTTCGAGATAGTGGAGGGGCAGTGAAACTGGGGGCTGTGGGCATGAGCTGGCGCTGCGCCTCGGCCCTCATTCCCTCGGGGACAGACCGCGTGTCTCACGGCCGCTGGCAGAGCAGGAAGTCACTGTTCAGTGCTGCGAAGATCCCTCTCGGGGTGGGGGCCCCGAACGGAACAGGAGGGCTTTGCTTGGGGTGCAGTGGATGCTCTGGCCTCCTGCGAACCAGCACGTCCCCACCTGACAGCCGCACTGACGGGGAGTAACCGCGCGCTCTCCGTCCTCAGGATTTACATCGGAAGGCGTCTCACGACCACGGCTTCCAGCAGCACCTTCTGAGGGCACCCGAACGCCGTTTCCAAGCCAGGAAGGTGCTCGGGAGGCGACGGCAGAGCGGCCTGAGCTGGTGCTGGCTGCGTGATGAGTGTTGCTTGTTCAGTCGTTGTCCTGCTGCAGCGGGAACCAAGGGGGCACCCGTGCCTGAGCCGCCCGGGTCCGTCCTGGAGCTCCTTCCCGCTGTCTTCGCGCCCTCCTCCCGCTCTGTAGTGAAGTGTCTGGGAAAGTCTGAAGAGCTCCACGCTTAAATCCAGCCCCGGCTTTCACCCCCCCTTGTGATTCAGGCAGCCCCTGCCCGCACTGCCAGCTCCTTCGTGCTTCACGGACGCCGGTTCTCGTCACTGCAGCCCTGCCCGCGCCACGCAGCACGAGGCCTCGCGAACCCCGAGCCTGGGGGAGCTCGTCCCCTCGAGGCTGCTGCTCCCGAGGTCGCTTTTGCTTTGCTCCCCTTCGCTCGGCGTGAGGTGTCGGCAGGCAGAAAGACCAGGGCGAGAGTGACGCTTCCCTGGGTTTCCGCTTTCTCGGAGCAACGCGCGGCGGCCCCAGTTAAGTGCTGGACTGTAGCGCCCAATAACCAGCTTCCCCAGCAGAGACGGTGAGGTGGCTCCGCTGGACAGAAGTGTTTGTGTCCCCCCTCGCAGACTCTTGCTTCTCTGCCTTTCAATCTGTAAGATAACGGCTCCGCGTCCTCCCCTGGTCCCGGGTAGATTCAGAGAGGGGGTGCCGGCGGGCTGCTGCGGCCGTGACGCCTCTCCCTGCTGAGGTTTCCCCTTATTTAATGACGGGAAAGGAATGTTTGCCAAACACCCTGTTTTCTATCTTTAAATAAAAAGGTTCCTCGTGGAGTCACAGTTCTCCCCTCCTTTTTGTCCTGAAACTACTTCTGGGAGCAGTCAGCCCAGCCCCCCGGTGCCAGGGGCAGGGATGGACACTCCTGAGTCCCCTCCGTGCTGCTGGGCTGGGGCAGTGCCACGGGAAGGTGGCCTCAGGCCCCCTCTCCCAGGCTGGCACCGTGGGGAGCTCAGCTGCAGGGGCAGGAGCTGATCCCCAGCACCGATTCTGGCCTCTGCTTTTCAGAAACCACTGCCCCCCAGCCTTCAGCAGAGCCCCGGGGGGCTGGTTCTGCCCCCCAGCCTTCAGCAGAGCCCCGGGGGGCTGGTTCTGCCCCCCAGCCTTCAGCAGAGCCCCGGGGGGCTGGTTCTGCCCCCCAGTCACCCCATCTCCCAGGTGACCTGGAGCATTTCCACAGGGAGCCAGATTAGCTCTGCTCCTCAACCACTGCACCCCCCTCACCCCATCTCCCAGGTGACCTGGANAGAGCCCCGGGGGGCTGGTTCTGCACCCCCCTCACGCCATCTCCCAGGTGACCTGGAGCATTTCCACAGGGAGCCAGATTCTGTCTGCTCCTCAACCACAGCGGCAGCAGGCCCTGGACTCCTGCCCTTCCCGGCTCCCCGGAGGAAGTTCCGCAGCCCCTCCAGCACAGTCACCCCGCCAGGAGCCGGGCCCCACCACCCCCTGGCCAGAGCACTGCTCCCCCAGCTGAGGTCCCTGGCTCTGAGGAGCCCTCACTTACACGACAGCTGATTGAGTCTCAGACCCTCTCCCCTGTCTCTGGAGCAGGAAGCCCCTGCTCCTCCAGGCGCTGGCTCTGAAACAAAGCAGGCCCAGCGTTTCCCCACTGCAGACCCCGGCCCAGGGGCTCCACCACCCAGAGGTGATGGTGATGCTGAGTGAGCGACCACTGCTCCAGCAGCTGCTCTGAGAGCCAGGGGGGCTGTGGGGAGGGGGAAAGAGCTGCCCCCACAGGCAGTAGCATCTGCAGTCAGATCCTGCCAAAGCAGTGACTGGCAGGGGCACCCCCGCGGGAGCCCCCTGTGCACCCCGCTCGCTTGGACTCGCATTCCACCCGGGTTCTCTGAAGAAACAGACTCTGATCTTGAGCAGCGGGGACAGCAGCCAGGGCACAGCCAGCCGGGCGGGGAGCACTCCTTCCCGGCTCCGCGCTCGGGTCAGAGGAGCCCGGGTCAGAGGAGCCCAACAGAACCACAACCCCCGCCCCTTGGCTCGGGCCGGACCCAGGCAGCAGGGAACTCCCCACGCCAGGACTCGCCGGCAGCGCCACAACCACCCCACGGCGCGGGGAGGGGTCTCAACTCGGGCACCTCAGCGGGACAGCTGCTGCGAGGGCCGGGACGCTCCGCTCTGGCACTGCACAACCCGCCCTGAGCCCTGAGCACCCAGCAGGGGCTCAAGGATGGGGTCCAGGCAGGATCAGGCGCAACCCCTCCAGCCGCTCCAGGACCAGGCTCCCGCGCAGGCTGGTCTGGGCCCGGGGAAGGGCAGGGTGGTTGGGGCCCCTTGGGAAAAGGAACTCGAACTAAGAGAGGGCCTAAGGCCTAAACGAGACCGGAGAGAGGAGTTCAAGCACCGCAGCAGCACCGGCTCATGGCCGCAGCGCTTGCTGACGTCTCGGTGCTGGAGTCAGAACTCGCCCGACCCTGCTGAGCTGCACTGCTGCTCGGCCCCAGGGAGCGGGGGCTTCACTCGCTGGCTTGAACCACCCCAGGGGACTCGCCCAGCCACGGGCTTGAGACTAACCCGGTCACGGTGACAAACACCCTGAACCCCTCCTGACGCACACGAGCTCTGGCCCTGCCCGGCACCCGGGACACTGCAGACTGTGTTCAGAGGGGGACACCCACAGAGACCCCGCTGCCCCTCCAGTTAGGGCTGCAGACACCTTCACTGTGACCTTCCCCGTCCCCCGTTTCTTTAGTGGGANCCACAGAGACCCCGCTGCCCCTCCTGTTAGGGCTGCAGACACCTTCCCTCTCCCCCATTTCTTTCGTGGGGACAGCAGTGCAGCTGCAACCAGAGAGACTCCCACGGCAGCAGCCCAGCGAGACGGGCAATGCCGCACACGCGGGCGCCTCTCTGCCTGACCCCCAGCCGGCCTGACCGCACGAGAAGAAGCAGAGGGAGCAGAGGCCGGCGGAGGTAAAAACACTGGTTACAGCTCCGTGTTTTATTGAGTGGTTGACACCAGACGGTGCGGTTACAGGTACAGCCGGTGAGTACATAGCCATGGAGCCCTGTCTGCCAGCCCAGCTCCAGCCCTGCCCCAGCGCTGCGGGTCAAAGGCCCAAGGGCGGGCGCAGGCGGAGGAGGAATGTTCGCAGCGCTAAGCACGATACCATGTTCCGAGAGGCCCAAATGTTACAGCGGGGAGCGCGAGAGAGAGAAATGACACCTGCATGACGAGTTTTCTTCTCGGACGTTCCGGTTTTGGTCTACAAACTGGAAAGGAAGGCTCAGACTTCAATAAATACAACACGTCTGGAGAATCGGCCTTGCTGACGCTGCCTGGCAGCTCTGCCCCCGCGGGGTTCCTCCCCACAGAGCGACCGACGCCCCCCACCCCGGAAGGCAGAACCATCCCGCCGACTCCAGCCGCGGGCAGACCCCTCCTTCAGCTACAGGGCGGCGAGGGCGTCAGCGTTCCTCGACGCGGGACAGCAAGGCCTTCTCTTACAGATAAACAACTGAGCGTAACTAGGCGAGACGACGACTGTGTCCCGGCGCGACGTCCCCCTTAGTTGATCTTGTCCTGGAATATATACAAGTTATTGGTGGCGGCCACGGCGATGATGTTGTCCAGGGGGTGCCAGGCCGTGTGAAGGATCTTCTTGTTGAAGTCCAGACTGTCGACGCTGATCTCGTCCTTCTTCCTCTTGCCGCCCGTGCACACCTTCCGCGGCTTCAGGATGGCGCGAGGCTTGCTGCTCTCCCTGGAGGCCTCCAGAGTGATGTCCCGCCGCGTGCTGCGGTCGAACATCCTGAAGAAGTTGTTGTAAGACCCCGTCATGATAGCGCTGTGCAAGGGCAGAAGAAAGGCAGACCCCGTTACAGCGCCGCCACGGGTCCACGCGCTGGCACCCTGCTCCTCGGCAGCGCAGGCCTCTGCTCTGGACTCCAGCCCCGGCTCCCTGCGCCTTTCTCTTCAGGTCTTGCCCTGGTCCCTCCTCCCGCTGCCCAACAGCAGCCTCTCTCTCCCTGAGCCCCAGCGTGAACAAAGGGGCATTTCCTGCTGCGACCCTCTCCCTGGGCCCTGCGGCAGCAGACACCTGGGGGAGGGAACAAAGCTGCTGGGAGCAGCTTCACTGCCGCAGAGCGACGCCAGCGAAGATGCCATCCCCTGCCCTGGCCACGAGTCCACCTAGGGCTGCGGTACCCAGTGTCTGCCTGCACCAGGAAGAGCCCCCCTGTGTGATCTGCTGACGCAGCCCTGCGCCTCAGCTCAGAGACTCCATGCAGAAGGGGCAGGGAAACGTGTCTGACCCGAGAGCACACTGGGTCCCTGCGCCCAGCTCCTGACCAACACGCCCGACACAGAGGCAAATCAAGCAGAGAATCCCAGACTGGTCTGGGTTGCAAGGAAGCTCAGTCCTTACCCAGTGCCAGCCCCTAGCCCAGCGAGACGGGCCTCTCACCAGGCCAGGGTGCCCAGAGCCCCATCCAGCCTGGCCTTGGGCACTGCCAGGGATGGAGCAGCCACAGCCTCCCCTGGGCAGCCTGTGCCAGGGCCTCAGCCCCCTCACTGTGGTCGCTGTTTTCTGTGCTGACCACTTATCTCTACTCCTCAGAACTGGGAAAGCTGTGGCCCAGGCAGAAGGGCCCCAGGCTGTTACGCTCACAACCACCTCACCCGCATCATCTCAGCAACGCACGCCGTCCCCGTGACACAAAGGGCGTCCTGCCCAGGAGGAGACCCGGCCGCTATTCCAGCACAACCCCCCCTCGGACTGCACGAGGGAAGGCCGCGAGCAAAGCACTCTGCTTGGCCCAAAGGGAGGGGAGAACCACCCCACCCTCACACGAGACCGCTCTGCTTTGGCTTCCTCCTCCCTCCCTCTGGCAAAGCCCGGCCGGAGCTGACGAGAAGAACCCTGGGCTACGGGGTTCAGAAACAGACAGGGAGACCCCCCTCCCCAGCTCACCTATCGGAACCGTTCCAGCAGCACTCAAACTTGTCAAAGATGCAGTCGTTCTCGTAGAGGGAGCAAAGTTTGCTTCGAAGGTACTCGTGAACCTTAGTGAACATTTAAACGGGTGTTAGAGACACGGGGGAGGCACGGAAGGGGACGGGGGGCTGTTTGGGAGGAGCGAACCACCATACTTGGTATGTCTCTACAGGCCTGCTCTCCATGTTGAGATCCCAGACTTTAACAGAAAGGTAGTCTCTGGTCATCATGTATCGGCCGCTGTGACTGAATTTCACATCAGATATCGAGGATATGATCTCTGAAAAAAATGATCTGCTGCTAGGATCCTCAGGTTCTTCAAAAACTGTAGACAGAAGACACAATTGCACGTGAAACCAACACCCAGCCTCACAGCCTCAGACAGTTGCTGTTACGTGGAGAAGTCTAGTCAACTCGCCAGGCTCTTTTCAAGGGCAAGTGCCGGTCGGTACCTCCCAGCCAAGGCCCTGCTCCTGGCCACCAAACCGGCAGACGCCCTTCTCCAGCGCCCTCACCCCCTGCGCAGCCAACTACAGCCCGCGGGTCTCAGGTGCGAGTTCAAAAGCAGCATACAGGCACGGCCAAGGTGACAACTGCTCTGCGGGCCACGGGCAAACACGGGAAGATGAAAGCACCCACATCCCCAGCAGGGCACCTCGCTGCGTGTCCTGGCCGTTCCGCGCCGCCGTGCGACGCACCGGCCTCGAGATCCCCGCCGCGGTGGCACCACGCCACCGGCTGCGGTGGCACCCCCAAGCACTGCTTCAATGAGGGGAACAGACAGGAACCCACGCAGAGTCAACCTCTGAGGCCAACACCTCGCCACGCCACCCACAGCTGTTACTCCGTGCTGGCAGAGTCCCCTCCAACAGCCGTTCCTGGTGGCCAGCAGCTACAGCGCTCCCACCTGACCGGTACAACACTGTGCCCACAGAGCGCTCTGCACTTCCCACTGCACAAGGACCTCCTTCACCGGCACAAAACCCTCCTGTGCGCTGCAGGGCGCTTCCCTGACAGCAACAGTCTGGCAGCTCATCCCACACCACGAGTAATCCTAGTTCACCCCAACTGCTGGAGCAGCGAAGCAGCAGCGAGGCTGCGTGCAAGGCACAGGCACTTACTCCCACAACTTCAGAGCCGCATTCCGTGCCCGACTGTGCAGCTCAGCAGACTACGGAGCAGCCACCCCCAGAAACTCTCTGCAAACGCTGCTCTCGGTAACTAATCATAGCCCAGGCGCTGCAAGCAGTCACCGAGTCGATGGGTTCTGGCAGCAGCAGCCCAGCTCCTAAGGCCCGAGGGTGGATAAACTGCCCTGCACTGGCACGGGATAAGCAGGTACCTTTGAGAAGCACCAAGACTGATCGGGACAGAAGACGGGTCTCACCGGTGCCAAAAGCACTCGTTCCCATCACTTTATGATGCATAAAGGGGCAAACAGGAGCACAGTCAGACCGGCAATTGTCTCATGCTACACTTCTGCTTGCTGGTGGCCTAGAACAAGACAATTAAAACGTTCTGTTCTACCAGACCAGCGCCCCTCAGCTCGTACCCAAGGCAGGACACCTACACGCTCCGCGTGGCGCGCAACCGCAGCGAGAAGCCCGCGCCCCGCCCTCACGTACACTTGGAGTGCCTGTCGCACAGGGCCGAGGAGCGCATGTCGCACAGGCGGATCGTCCCTTTGCTGCTGCTGTACACAAACACGTTGCAGTGGTGAGGGTGGAACTCCGCCGCGGTGATCACTTCCGTCAGCTCCTCCATGTTGGCGGGTTTGATGTCTACAATATCTGCAGGGGGGCTGTAAAGGCCTCTAACGCTTCACGGTCACTTCTAGCGGGTAATGAGTGAGAAGCACCAGGGATCTGCGCAGGAAACCAGGGCCAGACCTTCACCTCCACTGCCCAGCGTCAAGGGACCCGAGCAGATCCAAATAAAACTCAACCCTAGACCTCACGAGGTGACTTCGGCAGATTCTGGGGGTGATTTCAGCCCACCCTCAAGGCTTCTCTGCAGGCGCTTGCCCCAAGCCTCGTACCCGCTGCCTGCGACCTGCTCAACGGTGCTGCTGCACCTCTGGTTTTACCACGTTGGTGGATGCAGGACAGTGCCAGGCTGGGTTCCGCAGACCTGCAGAACCACCTCCGAGCTACTTCTGCATTGATCGCTCGCCAGGGAAAGCAAAGGGAAGCTTCATCTCTTGGCGAGACACGTCACCTGGTGGAGGCCTTCAGCTCTGGAACACAGACCCTGCAGTAACTTCTACATCTACTTCCCAAGCGTTTAAACTATTCGAGTGGGCTACTCCCGGGACCCCTCAGCTGCTCTTCACAAATCTAACTGCTGCCTTTCTGGCAGTAGCAGCACCTGCACTCAGGAACAGCAGGAGCACCCCCAGTCCTGCTCTCCCTGCATCAACCCCCCCCGTTTCCAAACCCTGTGATGCAAAAGCTAACGAGAGCAGGCGTTACTGACTCTCCACGCCACGCGACGTGGCTGTGCCCCAGCGCTCCCACACGCCGACCCAAGGATACTGAAACTTCTATCTGTGATTTCTAAATGCCAGAGGTTGATCCGCAGGTCGTCTGCAGACAGGTAGGTTTCGTGATCGCTGTTGACCGAGATAGAGTTTATGTGGTAAGTGTGTGCGTTCGCAAATATCCTCCTGGGGCTCGCTTCTACCATCAGGTCCATGGGCTTCAGTATCGGCACCTGGAACACGAAGCACAGCAGTCAGAGAACGCCATCCCAGCACGGAGAAAGCTACGGCTGCACCCCAGGTAGTCTTTTCCTGGAACAAATGACCCCACGAGCTGGGTGACTGCTGCTGCCCTGCCTGTATCTCGCAGCCTGTTTACACCAAGCTGTAATGATTACAATTAATCCAATACTTTTTATTAGGCAACTAATCTCACCCCAGCAGCAGTCCCTGCCTGACGGGCAAATCACAAACGTGACGCTCCGAGTTATCAGAGCGGTGCTGGGAAACACCCCAGGCACAGGGAGCAGCTTTCCAGTGCTGCTTCTCCCCTATGAAGAGCTGGGGATCCGGTTTCTCTGACACCATCTGCAGCAGCCCAGGAGCCCAAGGCACGTGTGCTCTGGCTCTCCAAACTCTGACCAGTTTAACGCGTGCAGGTAACTCTAGGCCAGGCTTTGCTCCTTCCAGCACTGGGTGCTCAGACTTGCTTGGTCCATTGCCCATCGTAGCAAGCAGGGCCCGATCAGGTCTGCCTCTCCCAGAAAGGAGAATTAAGCTGGCAAGATGTGCTGCACGAGCAGAGGCTCTTGCTCTGTTGCTTCCCCTGCTCAGCCAGATGATTCCTCCTCCTTCAGTTACAGCCAGTACCTCGTAAAGCCACAGGCCATGCTCTGGACTCTCCACACTCCCAGGTGGGTGGATCTGCCCCTACAGAAGGGCAGAAGCCCAGGTGCCATCTGTACCTACTCCCAGGCACTCAGCTGGGTCCTGGCTCCCACATTCTCGGGCCAAAGCCACTTCCTGGAGGAAAGGGATCTCCTTTCCCAGCAGGATTGAGCACTGGGCTCAGGTGCACCTACAGCTCTAGTTCAACATGCAAGTTACACAAAAGCAAGGCAATCCCCCCAAAAGACCCCAGAACTGCCTGGTCCCTATGGGGATGGGTTTTGAAGGAGGGGGCAGCCCCAGTGCACGGGAACGATGTCATAAAGAAACAGGAAGAGCCCCCACCCCACCCTTCATTTCTCGAGCTCCTGCTCAAAACGATCCTGAGTGTGGAGCACCAGCCCCAGCGCTGCACGGCGACGCGAGCAGTGAAATGCGGAGAGCGCGTGGAGCCAGAGCCACTCCGCACTCAACAGTTACAGGGATAATGAAGGGTGCCCAGCTTTGCGGGAGACCCTGCCACTGCTCTTCATCTGCGGGGTTCGGGGGGCAGCTCTGGGGACCCGAATGTAGAGGAAGACATGCAGAAAGACATTTCAAGTGAAAGCAGGAACGTACCCGTAGTGCTGTGATTCTGAAAGGATCCCTAAGTCTTCCATCTTCGTCTTTTAAATTATAACCTTCGGCTCTTTTATCCCTTTCACTTATTTTCCATAATTTAATAGTTTTATCTAAAACCAAAAATTCACACATGCTTGAGAATGAGTTCAGTTAGAATGAAATCACTAACTAACGGGGTCAGAGCAGAGGGGATTGTTCAGGTCTGGGTTTCCACTCGTTACAGCAGAGGGGTCCCTGCTGGAGTCCTCCAAAGCACCTTGTCACTACACACACCTCGAGCTCTCCACCTTCGGCCGGACTGACGCAGGGTAACACACCAGACCCTCACCAGGGCCATGCACCGGGAACGCTTGAACATGTCAACCAGAGAGGAAAACCCGCACAGACTGCATTTTAACTCCAGCATAAGGTTCTCTCTCAATATAACCCACGCTTCCGCCTGGCCAGCAGGGGCCCATCCCGGTGACCCTCCACTCACCGCACCAGTGAGCCCTGCCTGACCATCTGGATTGGTTTAGACAGACAAGCGTCAGGGGAAACCATCCAACAGCCGCTCCGATCACTGACACTGTCTGCCTCGAGGAGACCGTGTTTGTTGACAGCGACAGTCGCTGCAGGATGCAATTACACCCCTCAAAGTTACAATCAGCAGCATTTTGCATATCATTAGAGAAGGCGTCCAAGCGACCCCAACCACTGCAGAGAAGAACCCCACGAGCAGAGCAGAGCAGAGGCGAGAGAACACTCAAATGACGTGGCACAAGTGTCTGTGCAAACAGACTGTCCTTACCGTTTGTGGAGAGCAGGAAGTGAGCAGCGTTCTGTTGTGGTAGCCACCTAATTTTGTTAATCTTTTCCTCAATTTCTAGACTTTTCAAGTAGTCGAACTCAGGCTCGTGGCTCTGGAAGGTACTGTAAACATTATATTCTCCCCTAGAGTGAGGACGGCTTTTATTCTGCAGGGAAACAGAGCAGTTTCTGACGTTAGGGACTGCACACACAAACCAGCCTGACGCCAACAGCTAGAAAGCTGGCCTGCAGTGGGCATGGATATGTTCACCTTACTACACCACACTGCTGGGATCATCAGCTGCTCGGAGCTGAAATCACCCCACGAGTCCAGGGCACAAGGCTCACCACTTCAGCCTGCCCTCGCCAGTGAAAGCACATGGGAAGCTGGATGACAACCCCAGGCTGTCATTAGCCAGCCTCAGCCCCACACTGTTTAACCACAGCGGTGTATGAGCCTCCAGTATTACACACTGCCTCCGGACTGTTTCCTCCCCTCCAGGATTCTGCTGGTTTGCCCATGACAAGTGAATCTCGTGCCTAGCTCTACCACGTTTCTGCAGGAAGAGAGAGGGATACTCCTGTGGGAACAGTCTGACTTGGGGTTTGGGACTGGACTTACAGAGGAACCGAGCACTAACAGCTCAGAGGCAACCAGCAACAGCTCCATTCCAACCACGAGGAAAGGCAGAGATGCCGAGCTGGGGACACTCCTGACCTTGATGTGTGGGTGCCTTAGTTAAGTCTGTAGAGCAGACTAAATGATAAATGAGCCATGAGCTGTCCGGGTGGAGCAGTATGATATTTCAGCAGCTTTTCCACCAATAGTATTGTCATTTCACTGCCTCTCACAACCCTCACAGCAGAGCTGCCAAGTCACAGCTGTGAAATGTTTTACCAGGATGAAACGCAAGATACTGGAGGGTTGTCTGTTACCTGGGCATCACCTGAGCCACACAGCAGAAGTGGGATGCCGCTGAGAAAAGCCCACAGCAACTGAGGGCTGCTGCCCTTCAGGCACAAAGTTAAAGTTCCATCATCAGTTTTAGTCTTTCTGAACCTGGAGAAAGCTCGGGCTGTATCAGCTCTTCAGAGGAAAGAAGAAACATGCCCTCTGCGGGGGGAGGAGGCTGCAAACTGCCATGGGAATACGGACTTGAAAGAAGCAGTCCCAGGTTCGCTTCAGACATGACAAGGCAGGGCAGTATTCTGCAGCATGTCCTGGACTTTTCCAGTCCACAATTTCTCTGGAGCTAAAAAAGCTCAGGCAAGCGTCTGCATTGAGGAACCAACGCAATACCTACAGCACCACCACAGAGTCTTCCTGCATGGAACTGCAATTCAGCTCCTCCTTCCCGACCTGAAAATGCTCAGGTGTTTAGCTGTTCCCCCTGGTTTGGAATGATAGGATCCTAAACCACAAGAGATGCTTGCACCTTCAACTTTTGATCCATCTTATCCTGTTTCCTCGCAGCTTAACGTGCACCCTTTCCCACGTTCTCCTCAAAAGCAATGCAATTGCTTTTAGCTCCACTTGGCCAGCTCCACCACGCCAAGGCCACTCTGCAGAGGGACCCTACGCACACAGGATCTGCGTGGAAGGAGCTCAGTACCTCGATGAGAATTCACTTGTCCTTTTAGGACTTGTTTTCTGACAGGGGCAAGGGGAACCACCACCAAGCTAACCCGCCAAGTTGGGCACAGGTACCTTTGGGACCACCGTCCAGCCACTGAAACCTCACGGCATGGAAAGATGAAGTGAGACTGTGCAACACAAGAACAGCACAGGAACAGCACTTTTGTTTTTCAAGTCACTGACCTCTTGTTCCCTTTGAAATATAACCACTCTGCCACCTTTGTCTCCTGTTGCAAGAAGATCACCAGAGTAATTAAATTCAACTGTTGAAATAATATCAGCTGTGAACAGAACAGAAATAAAACAGCACCGTGAGCTGGAAGGCAAATCAAACACAGAATTACGTGTATTAACACAACACCTTGGTTCACACCGCCAGTACCCAGACATCAAAACACCTTGCAAAGCCCAACAACGTTTTATTTACAGGCCAAAGCTCTTCCTCATCTCCCAGGTTAAGCTCTGAAAAGTAAAAGTCACATCAAAAAGCCCATCTGTGGTTGACTCTGGAGCACCACTGCAGCTGCCCCTGCTCCAGGAGCTGAGCACTCCTGGGGGGGTTAGTTTAGGAATCTGAACTGGGCCTCCCAAAAGGGAAGGAAAGAAAACCCCAACCAACCAAAAACTGGGCCTGCCGGAGGGGAAAGGAGGAAGGAAGGAAAACTGTTCCAGCTGAGTGTCCTGAGCCAGCCCAGTGCAGAAGTGCGAGGTGCACACACCAGCCCTGGAGGAAGAAGAGTGAGGCTGAAGGAACAGGAGAGCATAGGGGAAGAGCACAGGACCTCCAGTGCCAACTGATTGCAGTGCCCTTAGGACTGAACCCTGAGAACCACCAGTGTTTATTCACCACAATTAATCCCTGGAGGTGGCAATAAAGATATGATTGCCGCTGAATGATCCCCAACCACGGGACAGAGAGATAAGGGGCTGTAAATGTCTGTCACAGGGTTTAGGCATATGGTACAAAACCAACAGAGCACTGGGTGTAAAATTGTTAGCAAACACCGCTGCCCACTGCTGCCCGTGGCCACACGGGCCTGTCCTGACGTAGGTACAGACCTCTGCTCTTGGAAGCGGCTGATGACAGTTATTTTCAGAGTCTGCAGCTAGAGATGAGATGGAAACTGCTTCCCTCTATTGATTGTGCCACGCTAGCTTTTGAATTCCTTTCAATACCCCCCACCTCAGAAGGAAGGTGATTAGGAAGGCTATGCTCAGCTCTTCCAGCGTGTCACTCATCTTTCATCTTTATTAACAGACGTCCTTGAAGCGCTTCTTTCCTCTGTATAAAGAGCGTGATTCTTGATGAAAACAGTTCCCGTTACCACATAAACAGACCTTTGCACAGATCTACCCCAGCTTTCAAAAGTCACATGGCAGACCTGCTGCTGGGCACAGCTGCTTTTACACCCCATTTTCTCTAGCGAGTTATGAAGAGAATATCCTGGTCGTAACCAGGCTCTCATTCAGAGACTGCCATGCAACTACAAGCACATCACCAGTGGAACTTGCACAAATACACGCCCCCCTCCTCGAACGCGTGTATTTTAACATACACCTTCATGCACACAGACATGTGAAAAACAACCCTGGACTTCCCACAGAGCTGCTTTATCAGAGCTACACCCAGAGCCCAAGCACAGCCCCGACATCTCCCCCCGCCTCAGAGCTGCAGCAGGCAGCAAAGCGCCCCAGTCTGAGCCATGGCACAGAGCTGCCGCCGTCCCTGTGAACTCTGCTCCTCTCCCTGCAGGGTTAAGGAAAACCCCGATTACTGGTGTTCCAAAAGTAGGCCACCATCAGTGCTAATTCCTGTCCCTTCTGTACTGTAACTGAAGGGCACTCCAGAGAGGATGGCCATGGTTTGAAGGGCTGCAAAGGGCCTGCTTTCTAGTGCATTTATTCCCCAGGGAATCCAGCTCAGACGCCTGACTCCAGACTAGTCAATCTGTGTGACAAACACCAACGTGTGGTAAGCTAGTGAACCCGATGGGGACATCATCTGGATGGAGTACACCCTACCCCATGACTGACAGCAGTGCTAGAACAGAGAAACCTCTCGCATCCCATGATGGCACAGGAAATACCCCAAACCCCAGGAAGTGGTGAACGACAGAAAAAAGAACCAAAACCAGTGAGTAAGTACTCGGTGAAGGGGTTTGGTGACATTACTCACAGTTCCCCAGCCAAACACAGCCTGGGCCTCCTTTAAGATCTGTGGCAACACGTTACAGTGGTTACCTTCTGCGGTTTACACAAAAGCAGAGCGAGAAGCAGGTAACATCGTGATGCCTTGGAGAAGGGCTCTATCCTAACTGACCACCAGCTGCAAAAGGCAGTCTGGAAGGCGGCTATCGTGCTCTGTGCACACAGATCTGCAGAGGGTGCACGCTGGATAAAAATACTGAACCTTCCTTCCCGTCGTTTCCAAGTGAAAAATTTTGGAACACGACGAATCCACTGACTTCTAAACAGCACTCTGTAGGTAACAGCAGCATCAACTAAACCCAGCTTCCCCTACAGGCAGGCTGAACTGCATTACATCCGACCCCAAAACAACTCCATCCGGTCTCCTCAGCACTCCTCAGCCACCAAGCAGGTAAACTGAAAACTTGCAAGAGTAACAGCAAACGCCTGCACTCACAGCGAGGCAGCCCCCGGTGCTCTGCCCAGCACACTACACCAGGGGAGTTCGGAGCAGGTAGAAGGGCAGGTCACCTGAACAGGTTTAGGAAAACCACGCAAGTCTTGGCAGGTTCTTAATTATCAGGTTAAGTCTGGAATTTCTACAGCTTTTTCACTGCACCCCGTGTATTTTCCTGAGGCATGCAGGCACCGGTCTGGCTTCCCGGCAGAGCACCTCAGCCTTTTCCCACACTAGCAAAGTAACCCACACAAAGAGAGGTACAAGGAGGGGAGGACAAAAGCTGGCAGGGTATTTGTTCACGTGCAGCATCCTCATGTTCCCACTCTAGACAAGACACTTTGGGGACTGTGATTTTCCACAAACAGGGAGGTTTGCCCAGCCTTCACCCCATTTTTGTCCCAGAGGGACAAAGGACTGGGGGCAGCTAAGCAGAATTCACAGGTTGAACAGTACTAAGGACTTCCCTGTGTAGTAAACACCCTCCCAACGCACTGGAAGGCTACAAATAGCCATTGTTATAGCAGTGTAGTGGAAACCACTCTCAGTGGCCCGGGAGACTACCCCTGCAGCATCTCTCAAGGCTTACAAGTTCAGTGGATGTGTGCTAAGGCTTTCCACAACGCTGCTGTTACCTCCCTCCATCACAACAGCCCTGTTAGAACTCTGTTCTGGAACCTCCAAAGCCTCCTGGGTGAGTTACACCGGGGTGAAGGGGGATGGAAGGACAAAGACTACCACTTGTTAAGATTCTGAGATGGCAGCAAGCTTCTACCTGCAAACCAGTTAAACCCCACAAAGGATTCATGCCAGGCACTTCTGACCTGACACTGATAGCAACGGCTGGGCTGTCTGTTTAGGTAATGGAGAATGCAAAGAGATCCACATCTAAATTAGATGCCTAAACTTAGCCACAGTGAACTTTTCCTCTCCAGGCTGACTGAACGCTGCTGCTCCACTTGAAATCCACAACCTGAAAAAACAGAGCTCGCCCCGCAGATTAATGAACTTGCAGCTCATGCTCAGGACTAACACCGACGAGACATACAGCAGCTGCAGGTCTGCTCTCCTTCTAAGCTATGCTGAGACTCCTGTCCAAGGCCCACCGCTGACATTTAATGAACCAGGGAGTCAAACACTCTCTTCTAACATCGTCTGGAAAGGCACTGCTCTGATTTCTAGGGCATTTCAGGTTGAAATCTCCCACCCAGCCAAGGAACAGCATGGTGCTGCACGTCCAGTGCAGACCGACACCCCAACACACATCAGCAAACGTGGTGCCTGTCCGTCCCTTTGGAAGGGTTTTTAACACCTGGCAGCTCTCCCCATCATCTGTCCTGCAGACCCAGAGAATGGCCCACGTCAAGGCCTGGGGAACTCTGAAAAGCCTCTTGTTCTGTGAGAAAATGACTGGAGCTGCAGCTGAGCCAGGCACGGGGCACAAACCATGAGGGGGGCTGCAAGGGAAAACCAGAGGGCACAGTGCTGTGCCTGTCCTTGAGCTCACAGGTGACACAGCTTTCCTTCCTATGCACCCCGTTACACTGAAGAGTTCTATTCTGAAGTGGGCAAAGCCATGAGAGGCACCATATGGTCTCATACAGATGATGGGAATGAAGCAGAGTGTGTAGGAGAGGTCAAGTGCAGGTTATGTGCTCCTAAACCCACTTGGAAATCAGAAACAGGCTCCTCTGAACTGCAAGACATTACGTGTTCCTCTGGCATCTTCTCTAGGGGACTCTGGACTAACAAGGGGTTGGACTAGATGATCTTCAGAGGCCCCTTCCAACATCCACCCATCAAGAATTCTGTGACAGAGAACAGCAAGGAGGCATCACTGCAGTGCCACTAACTGAAGACTCTAATAAAATAAAAGGAGAAGATGAGAGAAAGAGAATACAGAGAGCTGTCAGAGGGAACAGGTTATCAAAGAATGGAGAAATGCAGAGGCTAACACCTGCTAAACAGTAGAGGAGAGAAACAAAAGCATACCTGAGCAAAAGTTAGACAGGCAGACACCTGGCTTTGAACCAGACCCTACCCTCAGCTGCTACATGCTGGGGCAGGCAAGCACCATCAGCACTTCAGTTCCTGTGGGTTTCACTGACTTCCAGTTTCAGCCTCTCCCTTTTCTCTCATTTCTGAGCCTTTGCTGTATCCATCAGATCTGTCAATTTTCCACGCCCTAATACTACAACAGCCTGCAAGCTGACATGAACTGCCAGCGAGTACCTGCTAGAGTTTAACTTAGTCCAGAGTAACTCTGCTTTTTGAACTAATTGACATCACTGGGCAGATTTAAGGTCAACCACAAGCACATCCTGGGCACCCAGCAGGGCAGGCAGCGGCTTAGCCAGTGCAGGACGGCCTGAGGAGCAGCAGAGATTGGTTGCAGGGAGTGCAGGCATGGACAGGCCATGGCCACTGGCACACCAGAGTGTTTCTGCTGGCAAGGCTGCCAGCTCCTGCGCTCCCAGAGCTGGCTGGAGCCTAGCCACTTGGCTCCTCGGCAGAGTGAGTGCACAGGCCATTCTGTTCAGTGCTGTGGCGAACATGGAGAAAAGCAGCAAGGGAAGGTGTCAAACCATTTCCCAGGCCAGGCTGCCCAGCAAACTCCACCAAACTAAGCATTTGTCCCAGTGATTTAACAGTCGTCCCAGAGCCTGCATCTCACAGTGACTACTAGTGCAATCTCCCCAGTTATTTACGTTGGCATTTTCTCTGCAGTGGAGCCCCACGCTCCTGCAGCTTCACCATTCCATCAAAACATCAGGCAGCTACACCCAGACACCCATCTTCTCCTGTGGACAAGTGATTGCTCGGTCTTGTCATGGATTTTCTTATCTCTTCTTTAATATTCTGCTCACTGTCTTTCACAGGAGCTGAGTTTTTTTATCTGCCTTACTGCCCACAAACCTGCTCCTCTGTTGTTTTCTGACAAGGCAGACCTAACTTTCTTTTATGTACCTGAGTCAGTAAAAAGATGCTAGAGGCAGAAGCTATGGGCAGACAGTGAAATCAGACATTTAGGAACCACTTCTGGATCCACCTAGGCCACAGAACTCCTGGCTTCCTGTACAAAGGCAACAGACACCGTTTTCATAGCTCTCCAAACACCGAATGTTTTGGTATGTCTCTTCATGCTCATCCTCCTGCCCCTGCAGTTCCACCTCTGTGCACATGCCGGAAAGAACCAAGAAGTGATGCCACGGTCAAGATTACAGATGTGAACCCACTGTAAGTGTTCACTGCTAGGGGAGAGTCTCTTCTCCACAAAAACCAGAGATATCACCTGGCTTAACCACTTCACGAAGCCTGAAGAACAGCTGGAGTTTTCTGTCTTAAATCACAGCTATTCACTTGTAAATCTGGGTTTCCTGCTATGAGGAGACAGTGAGAAACTTCCAAAAGTCCCCTAGGTTGCACTTCTCACCCACAACACTGGTGGCAACATCCTCAGGGATAACCAATTCCTGCTGAGGAAAGAAAACTAGATGTAGCTTAAAGATGGGATCATTAATAGCCTGTTTGCCAGTTCCTGTAGAAAAAAAGGCCTTAAAGGTAGCAGCCACTCCTGCCAGGCTCTTCTGTGTTGCACACCTGCACCTCTTCTGGAGTATTTTTGTTTAAAGTCCATGAGAACTGGCCACTTAAACTCCTAAACAACACAGAAGAGCATAACGACACTAAGAGTGGTTTTAAATCACTTGTATACAGTCAGGAACAATTACTGCACTAGAGTCACATCCATCTGTGACTTGCCGGCTTTCTCCTCTACCTGTGATCTGCACTGTGACAAACCCCTGCGGAAGGCTCACTGAGCCCCCTAACAGGCTTTGAACAGGAGGTGAAGCTGTGGTGCACGGAGGTAACAAGGTACGTTTAGCTTATCAGCACTGTCAGCACCAATTACTGCCTGGAGAAGGTAAAAGAACCAGCTATTCCTCCCTGCTATTTGTACAGAGACACAAAATTTCTCCACAAGCAGAAAATCCCATGCAGCAGCATCTGAAAGTCAAGGGCAACTTGCATTTTTGAAGAAAAACCTTTGATCCCACGTGAGCCCAGACAACAGGTCATCCTCCAGCTAATGAGAGGGACCTTTGCAGACCTCTTGTCTACTACAGAAGGGCACCACACGCAGCATTCCTGCGCATGACCAGGCTTTACACCCAGCTGCTTCAAACAACACACAACCCCAGCCGACTGCACTAATTACCTCCAGAAGTGGCCGTGGATTATAGACAGAACATCTGGCCCAAGGCATCTGCGACCATTATTGAATAAACTGGTTTATATTTTGCTTGCCAACCACCCCCCCGCCACAACATAGCATTTTTGAAGAAGCAAAACAAATTACACACTGAAAGAGAAGAAACAGAACACAAACAGTAGCGTCTGTTTAGAACTGTCCTTCCAGCTCAGAGAGGTAATGCCAGAGTACCAAGTTCCACAGGCCATGAGCCCGCCCGTTTCTGCACCACCACCAAACTCACAACGTGATTTTCAATTGCTTGTTTTGAAATCTAGCTTGCTGCCACCTCCAGTCTCACGTCTTTCATCCAATACCTGCCTTCTCCTCCGATCCTTCTCCTCAAATCTCTAACCTTTCTGTAGCGATACAAGCTGAATCCACTGTGGTGGACAGCTGCTCCATCTTCACATTTTCATCCTTCATCAACAGTTTATGTTTCACAAAACAGAAAGAGGGCAGAAAGAAGCTTATAGAGAAGCTGCAAGTCTTCCCCACCACACAAAAAACAATCACCTGAGCTTCTCAGCGGGCTTATTTGCATAACTAGGGCCAAAAACCCGGCCACACAACCGCAATCTCACCGTGTGCTGCTGGATAAGTTCAGCGAATTCCTGGCAAACGAACACTCTGTTTGCTTTCTGTAGTTCCTACTTCAAGGCAAATTCTAACAGTGGGTGAAGCCCTCAAAACAAAGACAGTGAGTGGCAAAAACTGGACGTACCTCTCATGTTGCAGCAGGAAAAGGGGACTCTATCACCAATGCTGCACAACCGAGTGCAGAATGATTGCTTGTATTAACTGCCCCACAAAGAAAATGAAGTCCCTGCCGTGGAGCAGCATCACACACACATAACACTGCTGCCTCCGGAACAGCCACGCTACAGGGTGCAACTAGGAAACCCCTGAATAAACACACTGAACATCACCTTCACTGGAGCTCCGCAACTACTCCTGGGAACTGAAAGCAGCCCCTTTCCAACCCAAGAGCTGTGCCTCAGTGATGTGTCTCACCTGCAGCACCCGCTCCTCTCCAAACCTCCTGTTAGGCTCTGAAATAATTAACCGGGGCTTAGGACATACTGGTGTTTCCAAGCCGAGCAGCCTTCCAGATCCACACAGATCCACGCTACTCATTTATCATAGATTTCTGACAACACGAGAGCCTGGTGTTCAGGCACAGAAATGACAGCGAGGAAAAGAGAACCATTCCGGAGGCTCTGAAAGGCTACTGAAGCTCTTTTCCATGGCAATTCCGGGAACTTCAGAAAAACAGCGCAAATCAAACACAAAAGAAAGAAAACAACCAGTGAGCCCGAGCAGCAGTTTCTGCTTTGGCGGGTACGCTGCCCAGAGCTATTATTTTCAGTGGAATGCCAAACAAGTGGCATGAAAGCGAAAACACTGTCAGCATCACTTCCCGGTAGCAGACAATAAGAAAAAATATTTACTGCGTCCAGTCAAAAGAATCCAAGCCCCACATCCACCACGCACTGGCAGGGGAAGCTGTTGCTCTCAATACAGTAAACAGCTACCTGGGGTAATGCAGGACACACCAACAAACACCATACACATACTTCACACCTTCTTCTCTGAACAGTTCTGCCAGGCCCAGGGGTTCTGACACTGAAAATTGAGGGGAAAAAGGCAAACCTTCTCATCAGAACAGAGGAAAAGCTCATATTGTTAGTACAGAGCACAGAGGAACCACCATTCCTTGTTATCAACTCCTTCCCAAGCGCTCTGAGCTTTAAAAGCTTCAGAACAAGGGAAGGTGGGCTCTGGATAAATGGACTAATGGCTGGACTCGATGTTCTTGAGGGTCTTTTCTAACCTAACTGATTCTGTGGCTCTGTGAAAGGTGTGCCTATTTTCCCTACTTGACTCTCCCTATTTATAGCTTTCACATGCTAACAAGTAGGAATAAAATCTCTTTGCAGCTGCAGGAAGCCTTTAAACTCCACTTCTAAAATCCAGCACAAATGACAGACCTGCACGCTCTTGCTGCTGCTCCCTTTGCGTCACAGTGGAACTTGACAAGCCTGACAGACTCCATTTGTGTTCTTTTCCCCCTCTGTTCTATCACTGTCATTACCTTTTCTCCCCAGCGATTTGAATTAAAGAACAGGAGGAAGCCACCCTGCCTTCTCTATTGTGGTCTCCTCCCCTCAAAAACATTAGAAGAAAGAAGCGCAGCCCATGGCCCCGAAAGCCCAGGCAGCAGCTTAGTCATTGCAACACAGCCCCCATCCATCCTGCGAGCCTGGGGCACGGCTGGAGAGATGCTGCGGCCAGGCCCTACCCTGCCTGGTGGGACAGAGGTGGGAGAGGCGGAGGGAAGTGGACCGGGACGGAGTCGGTGGCTCTGGAGGGGCCTGTGGCTGCCGCCTTCGGGCCCGGCCGTGCCGACCCTTCGCTTACCTTCCGCCACATCCTCGTCGATGGCTCCTTTCACCTGGGAGAAGCACCACTGCAAGTCGTTGCTGCCGCCGCCTCCTGCCACCCCTGAGGAGGGAAGGGTGAGCGGTGAGGGGAGCCGCGAGGGGAAGACGGGCCCATACTGACCTCTCAGCCCCCAGCCCGGCCATGCCCCTCCAGGGCCCGCTCCCCCACCGCACAGCCCAGCACAGGCCCCACCGCCGCGGCCCCGCTCCCACTCCCCTCTTCCGCCTCCCG
>VZRI01004176.1:0-62975 GCA_013397515.1 Upupa epops | reverse complement strand
CGCGCCCGAGGCAGAGCCGTGCTGCTCCCGCGCCCCGATCACTGGGGTCTTGGGGTCCGCGCCCCGGGCGTGCGACTGCGCGGCCACCGAAAAACACCCCGGGGCACCCTCCGCCCGCGGCTGCAGGGCGTCACGGAGGGTCGCGGGGCGCCCGCCTGCCCCCTGCCCGGGCACTGGGGATGCCCAGCTCGGTGCGGGGCTCTGAAGCGCGGGGGGATCCCGAGCCAAGCGGAGTTGCCGCCGGGAGTTGCCGCGGCCCGTTGTGTCTCCAGTGTAAAATAAACCTCCCCTCCTCCCCACGAGGCCCGAGCGCCGTTAGCGATGGGCGGCGGGAAGCGGGTGCCCTGCCGCCAGCCTCCCCATGCGGGGCTCAGGGAAGGCCTCAGCTCGGGTTTTGGGGTCAGGTTTGGGCACCTCAACACAAGAGGGACATCGAGAGGCTGGAGCGGGACTAGAGGAGGGCAGCAAGGTATGTGAAGGGTCTGGGGAACGGACCACGAGGGGAGGCTTCACTGCTACCGCTACCTGACGGGAGGGTCTGATCTCTTCTCCCAAGGAACAAGGGACAGGACAGGAGGAAACGGCCTCAGGCCGCCCCCGGGGAGGGTGAGGGTGGCCCTGAGGAGAATCCTACCCCTGGAAAGGGCCCTCAGGCCTTGGTACGGGCTGCCCAGGGAGGGGGTTCAGTCGCCGGCCCTGGCCGCGTTTCACGGTCGTGGGGGTCTGGAGCCGAGGGACGGGGTTTAGCAGCGGGAGGGCACGGCTGGGTTCCCGGCTGGACTCGATGAGCTTGAAGGCCTTTGCCAACCTGCTTGACCTCATGAGTCCAGGTTCACCTGGAGGTCCTGGGGATCCTTCAGCAGCAGCAGTAAGCGGGACCCTCGCCTGAGCGCAGGGAGGCTCCTCTTGGGCTCGATTCCTGTCCCCAGTTCCTTGGACTCAGGGCAGCGTTTGGCTGCAGTGCTGTCTGACTTCCCGGTGTGGAGGCTGCGGCCCTCCATGAATTCATTGCCCCTCTGCTGTTGCTGGTTCCTTATGCAGTGCACTGTGATTTCTTTTATCTCCTGGAATGCGTTTGCAGCTTGGTCGCCTGCAGGGGGTAGGACTGGAGCCTGTGAAGGCAAGGGAGGAGCAGTGGAGTTTCATTTCTCGCCTGGTCTGTGCTCTGCACAGAGAACTTCAGGAGTAGTTCTGTGCTCAGCAAAACTCCGTTGTAAGGTGTCCCTTTATGTTTTGGTTGACTGGCGCGTTCAGCCTGCGGTGATCACCCACAGCCGTCCCTGTACACGTCCTGCCTTTGTTTTATCGAGACCTGGAACTTGTGCGTCGAGGAGTGAGGAGTATCTCACCGATGGGAGTCCACACTGGTAGCGTGGTGTTTAAAGGAACTCAGTGCTGAGGTTGTACAGTGGTTTTATTGCTTCGTATCAGCAGCAGAAACATTTAAATACCAACAAAAATGTGAATTACACCTGCTGTGAGCAGAGCCGCCCAGAGCAGCCGTGGTGCTTTAAAACTGCAGCCTGAAGTACCCCCTGACTTCACTCTGCCCTGGAACCAAGAGGGGAGGTTTCATGTCACACTGTTGGCCTGTGGCTGCTTAAATCTTGATGACAGCTACTGGTCATGAATCAGGTCCCTGGCCTGAGCTTCTAGGACACATCAATTAAAAAGTTAAATGAAAGATCAGCAGAGACTCGGCAGTCAGGATCGACCTCGGTGTAGCTGGGGGTTAGGGCCGGGTGACTTCAGCAGGTCCCTCCCGGCCGAGGTGCTTGGAGTCGGCGAGATACCTCAGGGTTAATTCTTGCTGTGGTGGTGCTGCTCAGATAGGAACTGTTTGGGGTTTCCAAGTTTCTGTGCTCCAGGAGTGGGCTAGAGCCCCTAGTGTGCTGTGAACTCGAGTAAATTAGTGAGCATGTGTGACAGGAGAGAGCGTTCAGAGGTGAACTGTTGTGGGGCGGCTGCACATTGCAGACCGGAGGAAAACAGCTCTTAATTAAATTAATCTATTGCGGCTGCTCGTTCTCTAACGCACGTGATTGAGCAGGATGGGGAGCAGCCCCGAAGAGCCTGTTCTCACCAGTAAATCAATCAGACCATGCTCTTGTGAAGTGCTCTTGGCTTTATTAAAGGGCGAGTTCCTGCTGTCGTTGGCTGGATTCAAGGAACGGGTTAATGAAGGTGAGGGAGCTGGTTAGTTCTGAGCAGCTTTCTCCAGAGCAGGACTCCCCTTCAGAAGAAGGTGCAGTCTGCTGCAGGTGCTGCAGCGTGTGAACCTGTTTACAGGCACTGGTGCGGGACTCTTTTAGAGCACAGCCCTGCTCACGTGCCCTCACCTGCGAGTTCGCTGGCTGCTGGCTTCGGGTTGCTGGGGAGTTGCCCTGTGCCCATTGCACAAGCAGCGGGATGGGGTGGGTGCAGCTGTCGTGTAATTCTCAGAATTCAAGCACAGGGTGTCTGGGGCGGCTGGTTCCTGTCCGGTGGCTCTGTGCGCGGTCGAAAGCAGCGCTTTCCAGCAGCTCCTGACGGCGCCGTTTCCACGCGCCTGCTCGAAATAGCATCTTGCCCCGCCAGCTGCTTCGTGCCCCCTGACCTATGCTGTGGGGAGGGCTGTGCCAGCTCGTCAGCACTTGTTCCTCGTCACGCTTTCCATTATCTGTTTATGATTAAACTGAGCCCTCGACTCTGCCGGCGGGGCAGTGGCAGCCTCTCACTACTACTGCTGTGAAAACAGAGCACGTGGAAAGCATGGCCGTGTGTTCAGAGCCCGTGGCGGAGCTGTGGCGATGGGGTTCATCGTCGAGCGGGGTGCACAGGGTGCCATACGGAGTGGGCTCTCGCTGACAGATAAATATCACCCGCTAACTGACATTCAAACGTCTGATTGCTGGGAGGTGAGAAGAACAACAGACATTTTTCCCGTGGGATTTCTGCCAGGCGTCCAAACTGGAGGGGGAAGCTGGCAGGCTGGAAGTGTTAGGGAGGCAGGTTAGCCCTGCTGTTGGTCACGTTACCGGTAGCGTCGTTACGCTGTGTTTAGCGATGTGGTGGGTAAATGGATCCTGGGCACCAGTCCTGGGCCTCAGGATGGGCTTGGTTTGGCTCTGGGCTTTGCTGCCCTTGCTGGCTTTGCCCCCAGACCTCTTGTAGGTGGGTGCTGCTTTCAGACCTGTCCCAAAGCCACCAGTGACAGCCCCTGCTGTCTCTGATGTTGTCGTTTAGACGGCACCAAGGAGTCCCTGCATCCACACTCAGGAAAGTAAGTCCCTGTCTTCGTGTCCAGCTTAATCACCCAAACTCTGGGGTTCAGCTGTCCTCTTGCCCTCCCGCTCTCCGGAACTGTCAGTCCTCCAGGCAGCACCTCTCCTCCCAGGCTGCCAGCAGCCTGTGCCCCTGCAGGATCCTCTGTGACGGTCTGCAGTGCTGCCAGCCTGTCCCCGGCTGCTCCAGGGCGGCTCTTCCAGGAAGGAGCAGCACGAGTTGCTTTGTGTCCCCAGCCCCGCTCTGGCTGCCGTGTCAGTGTGTTATGGAGAGGTTCCATGCGAGCAACGGGAGGGATGATGGCATGAGCCGTGCTCTCTGTTTACAGCTGCGTGTGCCCTGGGCAGTCACCACCTCTCGTCCTGCTGTCCTCCCAGTGCTGCTGCCAGGCATTCCACATGTTTGGAGAGAAAAGAGTGTGAGGAGAAGGGGAGACGCGCAGAGCCCATCGCCGCAGCTGACAGGCATGATGAATGTACCTTGGGAACGTCAGCGTTAGCGTTCGACAGCTGAAAGCGGTGATTTTCATCCCTAAAATAGAAACAAAAGAGCCCTTTGATAGCTGAATCACCTCCTGACTGAAGAAAATGCCTGCTCCATTGTGTGTGCCGTGCTCTGATCCAGTAATTGCTCTCTGGTTCTGAGGAGAGATCTTGAGCTACAGGAAACTCAGGCAGCCCCCCGGTGCTCTGTGAACCCTTCCCCATAAAGCTCTTCTCGGTAGCATCAGCAGTGGTGGAGGAGATCTTGGGAACAGTCTCCTTGTAAGCTGCTTGGGAAGCCACGGGAGGGTTCTCCTGGATCGCACTGGTTTTGATGGGAGGGTGGCTCCTTGTGTTCCGCAGGGCCAGGCCAGGGAACTTGCTTCATGCACCAGCAGCACCAGCGCACCCCAGGCTGTCTTTCCAGCGTCAGTCCCCTCCTGCTTTGATGCCTTGTGTTGTCCGTCTTGGTTGTCCTTCTCCGGACACGCAAGCCTGGGCCCAAGCATGAGCCCAGGTTTTAATGTGCAGCCTCCCCAGTGCCCAGTGCAGTCCTGGTTCCTGCTGGCCACCCTAGTGCTGACCACCTGGGCACATGCTAGCCCATCTCTAGCTGCTGGTGATCACCATCCTCAGGTCCTTTTCACCAGCTGGTGTGTTGTGTGCAGATGGGAATCCCTTCCTGCAGCTCAGTTGCAGAGGGCTCCCACGGGCGAGTCTCGGGGTCGCTCAGCTCCGCCAGGGGTGGGTTTGTGCGGGAGCTGGGAATGGCAGCGGGCTGGTCTCTGAGCTGCAGGGTTGTTGCTTCCTCGGCCAGAAGAGGTTCTTTGCTCTGTCCTGCCCGCAGCCAGCCCCTGACATTTAGCTTCAGGGCGATTGCTCTCTCCATGTCTTTCTCAACTGCAGAAACAATGAAGGCAGCTGGTGTGTCCCTGCAGACTTCCAGCTGGGAATGGGAGACAAATATTCACAGTCCTGATCGTGTGCTGACAGTCCAACTCTGCTTTGCCCTGGCTGGGGGATTTGTTCTCTTTGCTAGTGGTTTAGGAGGTGGCTGCCCTGAATGTGCTGCAGTCTCTTACCAGGTTGTGTTGGGGTAGCTACTGGCCCTCTGCTGGCCCTCCAGGGATGGCCCTTTATGCAGCTCCAGAGCTGTCACCGTCTTGCTAAAACAAGATTGCTCGTCCCTCTGGGTCTCTGGGGCCTGAGGAGGGTTTAGGTGGGATTGCTCATCCCTCTGTGTCTCTTGGATTCGGGGAGGGTTTAGGGCCTGAGGATGTGTCTCTTGGGTTTGGGGAGGACTTAGGTGGGATTGCTCGTCCCTCTGTGTCTCTTGGGTTCGGGGAGGGTTTAGAGGGGATTGCTCGTCCCTCTGCGTCTCTCAGGTTTAAGGAGAAGCTGTCTTGGTTTCGGCAGCCAGGGCAGATGGCTGTCAGACACACGAGTGGGTTAGTCATAGTTGAGAGAGTGACAGCTCTGTTCCCTGACACTCTGCTAAATGTCAGAGTTGTGCTCCCGCCCCGCCGCAGCTGCTTTGCTCTCTGCCACCTCAATTAAAGCTTCAGAGCAATTCCACAGCAGTCGTAGGTTTGTCCAGCCTCACCCACCCTGTAATTGCAAGCCGTGCGTTTGCCAGGGGAGAAGAGAAGCCGTGAACGTGTCTCGCAGAGGCGTGAGCCGCTGCTTCAGCGAGGTGTGGCCGTGGGTCCCCGATCCATCACAAGTCACTCGTCACCAGCGTTCCAGCAGTGGGGCACAGCAAGGGTGGCATCAGGCTCGCTCAGCAATGGAGTCTGTCTTCCTGCAGGAAACTGGGAGGGGGATAAAAAGAAGCAGAGACTCTGCAAAGGGAGTGTTTGGGTTGTAGGGTAAACCCTCTTGAGGACACCTGCCCCAGCCCTGGAGCAGGCTGTGAGCAGAAGAACCTGTCAGACCCACACGAGGCGATGAGCACAGCTGCAGGAAATGGCTTTTTCTCTTGATGTCTGTTCTGAGATAACGAGGGCTTGGGGTTTCCCCTTCTACCTCTGATTGCAATGTACGGTCTCAGCAGAGTCAGAATGCCAACAGACCAACTTCGTGACTGAAACCAGATGGACGAGTCCTCAGCACTCGCAGTAGCTCCTGCAGGAAGTGTGTCCTGGCAGCAGGGCTGTGGCAGCCCCTTGGAGCGCTCTGCTCCTGGGTTGGGTTCAGGAGAAGTGTTAGGTGAGACTCTGAACCACCTGCGATGGTTTTTTGAAGTGCTGAACTTGTCCCCAGGCAGAGCAGAGCACTGCCCACCCCTTCCTCCAGGGCGATGCTGGTCTGGTGGGTTCCACACCTACCACCCACTTCACTACCACCACTTAAACTGATCCACTTCTCAGTAAGAATCAGAAGTCTGCTGAAAATCACTGGAGGGGAGTAACGGGGGAGGTCAGGGTGTAAGGAGGAGCAGTAATCCATGTGGCAGCTAAGCCTGCGTGGAAGCCTTGGGCAGAAAACTGGGCATGCTGGTGGGTACTGGTAACAGGATGTTACCGTGGGCTGGGTATGGTGACGCTGTAAAGGGCTGTAGGATTCTTGTGTCTCAGTTCTGCTTGTCCCGTGTACCTGGTGGCGTCAGTGCCGTGTGAGGAGGAGTGAATTCCAAGCAGAGGAAGCTGCTGCATGTATTCTGGATGGTTTTATCACCCCAGTGTCAGCGATGATGAGGATGTTTCGTGCAAAGGCAGCTGGTGTGACAGCGTGTGGGTGGGTGCGGTGCCAAGAGCTGATGCATTAGAGCGTTAAGGGTCCCTTTGTGCTCTGGTCTGCAGGGAACAGTGGTCCAGCCTAACGCCCCACAGAGAGCTGCTGTTCGGCAGCAGCTGAGTTACCCAGATTCTGCAGGGACACCAGGGCCCATCTCCACATGCTGCTGCAGCCCTCAAGGTCCCTGGGGAGCAGGGGAGCGTAGGACCCACGTGCCTTCAGCCTCTCCAGACTGGCAGAACTGGGAGAAAGAGTGGTAAACACTGGGGAAGTTACCTCAGGTGCAGGGCGATGGAAAAACCTCTGTGCATGCAGAGCTTGGCAGCCCTGCCCTGAGCGACACTGCTGAGCGGTGGCCATCAGTCTGGCTCAGCAGTTCCTGCCCTTTGCTTTGTCTCAATCCTCTGCAAACCTCCCAGTTCTGAGTCCTGCTCCGGGACTGGGGTCCCATCCAGCATGTTCCAGGCACTGACAGGCAGGGGCACGCTTGGACCTGCCAGTGAGCCACTGTACAAGGTCCCTGTGGCAGACTGCTGCTCCGGGAGGTCTGACTGCTTACCCTTCAGAGAAGGGGAGCTCCTCATGCAGCAGGAAGCCATTTCAGAGCGGGTGCTGGCAGGGGAAGGGGTTTGTAAGGGTGACACCATCCCCAGAGCACTGTTTCACCTGTCTCTGGAGTGACCAGTAAGAGAGGCCACCTGCCGGGGTTGAACTCAATCCTCTGCCCCAGCTTGGGAAGCTCATTTGCTTCCTTGCTGGAAGCTCATTTCTGAGGAGCTGGAAGAGTTTGGTGTCTCTTTCTGGGGTTACCATGCTGGAGAGGGCTGAGCAGTGCTTTGGGGGTTGTTCTGTCTGCTGTCTCTACATTCCTCTCCAGCCCATGGCCTCGCAGTTAAGCGTCAGCAGAAGTGTGCTGCGATGTGGAGATGGCAGAGCTGGGGCACCAAATCCCTGACTTCTTCAGCAGCTTGAAGTATCTCAAAAGCTGCTGGGCACCAACCGGTATAGATGAGACAGTGGGCAGAGTCTGGGCACACTGGGATGTTCAGAGCTGGGCACGAGATTGGCCTGACCAGGGTGAGATCCACACGGACCAGGCTGAGCACAGGGAGGAGGTTATTGGGTGGCTGTGGACTTGCTGGTTATTGCTGTTGAGGGCTGAGGGGGTCCAGAGTTGGCCTGCTCGCTGGTGTGACCTCACCCACCCTGCTGCAGGCACTTGGCTCTCCCCACAGCTCTTCAGTTGCCGCCTGATGGAGATTTACTCCTGTCCTTGTCCTGGGGGTTGGGGCCGTGGCAGCAATATTCCACCTGCTGCCTCATCTGACAGTAATGCGGATAGATGCTGCGTCCCAGCCCCTCTGTGCAGCCACACAGAAAATGAGTCTGGCTGCTGGAATGAGGCTGTAATGCCCACAGATTCCTCCTCATCCGCAGCGGTGTTGGGGCGGTTCGGATCAATCGAGTCCTGTTCAGGGTAGGTAAGTTATGGGCAGGGTGCTCTGGGAGCTTCTCTTTGGCTGCAGCACCAGGAGGATGGTGTGGTGATGGTGTTCACGGGTCGTTGCAGCTGTAGAGGAAATTTGGCCAGCCGTGGGGTTTGGGAAGGCAGCGGCAGGCAGTGTCCGCTGCTGGGAGCGCCTGGTGTCTGGCTGGGACCGCGTGTCTGCAGTGCCTCAGCTTCCCTTTGCAGGGTAGGGGGTTTGGTGAAGCTGCCCAGGCGGCTCCTCCTGTCTTCTCTGGAACCAGACCTCGGGGTGGTTCTGAACACTGACTGCAGCAGTGCAGGGGTTCAGCCCTTGGTCTGTCCAGTACTCAAGCTGGCAGTGTTTTGCTCTCAGCACCCTCTAACGAGTTGCCCCTCTGTGTCTTTAATTGCCTAGCTGATAGTGTTGGTGCGAAACTGCTCTGAAACTGCTAGACCATCGGCTCTGCTTGTACAGCACGGTGGCGGTCAGGGGTGGTTGTTGCTCGTTGCCCTCTTCCCACTGGTGAGCACCCTGCTCCGTGTCCTGGTGGTTTCTGCCGAGAGCAGCAGTGCTCTCTGCTGTCCTTGAGTCCCCACTGCAGCAGGTACAGCTCTCCTGCTGGAGCTGGGCCTTCAGCACCCACCACCCGTGCTCTGGGTGCTCCGGGGGTGATGCCACACTCTCCTCTGAGACACCGCCGCTAGCAGGTTGAACTTCACTCAGATGGAGTGACTAAGGGTTTTGGGTTCAGACCACCCCTCGCCTGTAGCAGGTGGTGGGATGGTGGTTAGAGCTGGGTGTGAGGCCAGGCTGGACTTGGAAGGACCTGCAGCTACTGGGGCCACCCAGCACCTACCCAGGTGGGAGCTCCAGGGCAGGGTGTCCTTCCTGAGCAGCAAACAACCCCCCCCAAGCCCCACAGACAGTGGGGGTTGAGCTGCGTGATGCCAGCTTTAATGTCTCCATAATTATAAACAGGAAATCAGGAGCAAGTGAGCTCCTTAGACATCGAGATGATTTGTGGGTGACACAGGAACGGGGGGGTTCAGCTGCTCAGTGTATTTTTTAGTTCCCTTATCAACGTCTGCTCACAGGTAACAGCAGTCAGTTGTCTGTACTTCACAGCAGAGCTGACTTCATCAGCTCTAAAACTGAAATCCCGAGTGAGAACCTGTCTCTGGGTTTCACAAAAGCAAAGGGGGATCCACAAAAGGAGTGATGAACCAGTCAGCTATTAAACCAGAGCGCTGCGCAGGGGCACAGGGTGATGGGTCCCTTGTGGGGGACACATGCTTGTCCACAGATAAACCCAGGCCAGCGATGCCCACGTTGTGTGCTCACCCCCTGGCTCCTGACCTGCACAAGCGGGCAAAGCAGACCCCACCGAGACTGTTCCCTGGTGGTGTCTGTGGAGAAGGGCTGGGTGTGCTGGGGTTAGTGGCTGGAGGAGGCTGCGGAAGGCATCAGTTGTGTATTAGAGCTGGATGAAAAGGGCATCTGTGATGGGCTGTGTGCTGTGGGAAGACTGGGGATGTCATCTCCCCTGTCAGCCTGGCAGAACTCTTGCTGTTTCTGCTTGTCTTTCCCTGCTGCTGCTGCATTTTTCTCAGCAGTCACAGCTCGGCTGAGGACTGGGCTGTTCCTGTGCCCCTCCAGTTCTCACAGGGGCTGTCCGTGCTGCTGGCGGCAGGACTCTGCAGAGCGGGATCCTAAGAGCTGGCAGGGAATGTTCTCTTCTTGCTTTCTTCATGTTTCCAGACAGGTGCCAGCCAGGACTTGTCCTTGGAGTGAGCGACCTGCCCAGGGCACCGGGCGAGTCCTTGTGTCCGGAGGGTTTGCAAAGCTGTGGGGTGATGGGCAGTGCTCAGTGGGGCCCTGGCAGAGCTGGGGGAGCAGTTGGGCCTGATGAGCTGAAAGGGCTTTCTCCAACCCCAAGGGTTCTGTGACTGTGCCCAGTGAAATGCTGCAGGAGCCTAACAAATCCTCGTGTTTGCAGTGTTCACATGGAGTTAGTCAGGCTGGGGAAGACCCCTGAGATCACCCAATCCAACCACCAGCCTCACGCTACCAAGTCAGGATTAGGGGTGTAGGTTTCACTGGACTCTGAATCATTTGGAGCTACTTCTGCACCCCGTCTTTGAGCTGGGCCTTGCCTCTAAGTCCTAACCATCACCCCAGGCTTGGGCAAGCTCAGCATCGTCCCGTGGCAACACTGGTGGAGGGCAGGGGGTGCCCTTCTGTTTGTGGAAATGTCGGAATGGGGATCTTTCCTGCACTTCTTAGCCTTTACCCTCTATTTTCAGCCTGATGGTGCTTACAGACACAGGCAGGTGTCTGGACTTCTTTGGGGGGCAGTGGCCTCAAAGCTGTGTCGAGGAGGGTGAAATTGGGTCTGAGGAAGGAGCTCTGTGCTGACAGAGTGGTTGGGCACTGGACCAGGCTGCCCAGGGAGGGGATGGAGTCCCCATCCCTGGAGGGGTTTAAAAACCGAGTAGCCAGAGCCCTTGAGGCCATGGTCTGGGGACTGGGGAGCTGTTGGGGTGAGGGCTGGGCTGGGTGTCCCTGGAGGTCCTGTCCAGCCAGGAGGATTCTCTGAGTCTAGAGATAAGCGTGACATCCTCCGCCTGGTTTTCTGTGCTTTTCCATCAAACTGCGAGGAGACTTCAGCAGGAGCGCCCGTGGATCTGCGGGAGGCAGGCACTTGGTGGCACCATTGCTCCTCCGGACACCGGGCGCCTGCTGGTGGAAGCGGCTGCGGCGGCGGGGTCTCTCCAGAAACAGCCTGCGCACGGGAACGAAGCTGCGAGCGGGTAGGATTGGTGTGGGTAATGACTGCAGCGTCGTGGAGCTCTGTCATAATGGGCCGGCGTCCCTGGGTCACGGATTTTCATCTTGCTTTAAAGTGGAAGATGTGTAAAACACGGGCGGGCGGCTCGGAGCCCCTTCTGCAGCGCTTGCACGCCGCGAGCTGCGGCGAGAATACTGATGGAGAAGCTCTCTGCGAGGCAAAGCTCCGCCGAGCTAAAGGTTAAGGATGCGTTTCCACGCTCTGCGCCAGTACAAGTGTCACTGCTGTCTGCCAGTTCGGAGAAGCGAGTGATGCGCTAACGGCCGCAGGGCCGAACGACGTCGCTGGGAAGAGGGGCGGCAGGGCTGGGTGAAGAAACCAGAGAGCTTCCCCCGGACGGCTGCACTCGCCTTCCTTCTGCCCTGCTCCTCACTTCCCACCTCCATGCCCCCTGATCTGCCCTGAGCACTGAGCCGGGGGCACTGTCACCACCAGTAACCTGCACTCACCAGGCGGGGAGGGACCCCCCAGGTGATGGTCTCCAGAGCACCCAGTTCATGGCGGAACCCCAGGTCAGGCAGTTGTCTCCACGCTCTGGTTTGCAGTATTTTTGAGTAATGGTATCGGGCAGGTCTGACTCCTGGTGCCCGCTGCCTCTCTGCATCCTCCTCCTGTCCCATCCCATAATGAACCCAGATGGGTGGCTGTGGCCAGTGGCCAGCTGCAGAACTTTCTCTTCCTTACCCTGCTCACCGGTTATGCTCACGGGCATCATCCATCCCGTTTGCTCGTGGTCTGCCTGCACCTAGGTAGCACTGTACCTTCACGCCCGGCGTCTCACTGGCCACCCCGCTCTCCAGGGTGGCTCGTGTGGGGTTTTAACTCTGGCGAGAAGGCTGCCTGTAGTGCTTGGTAGAGATCACCTCAGTGTCTGTAAGTGTGGGACACCCCACAGGGTGGTAGGTGGGGTGGCTGGTTTAGTGTAGGGAGCGCGTGCCAGCAGTCGCTCTGGGCTGAGGGGCGCTCCCAGAGCGGGGCAGATGTCCTGGCTGCCGCTGGACCTGACATCCAGCACCGCACTGCCCTCCAACGCTCCTTGGGATTGGGCCCCAGTGTGCGCTGGAGCAGGAGACCTGTGTGGACTGGTCGGGTGCTTCCTGCACCTTCCTTGGCGGCGGGGGTATGGCAGCTGGTGTTGAGCATCCCCTGTGCAGGGCAAGTCCCTTCTGACATCCCCAGTGTAGGTGGGCTACAGGATCGTTTAACTTGGAGCACTGCAGCTGCCTCTGGTGAGGGGTCCGTGGGGAACTCACAGTGCTGAATGCTCCGGATTGTCCTGCCCTGCTTCCTTTTCTCTTGCCTCGTGCTTAGGAATCCTCTGCACAGCATCTGGGAGGGCGGTCCACGGCGGCGAGGCGCTGGGGGGGACACGGGGAGCTCCTTTAGCACGCTGTGTGTGTTGAACGACAGAGAATTCCCAGGTATCCCATTTCAGGTCTCCATCACTGCTGGATTTCCGTGGGGTGCGGAGGAACATGGGAGGGACCAGGACTGCAGGGCTTGTTCCGTACTGTTCTGGGGAGCTTGAGCCCAGCCCGGGCAGGGACTGGGCCTTGTCCGTGTGGGGAATATCCCCAGCATTGGTGGAACGTTCCCAGTCCAGTGGCGGAATCCTGGTCCTGGATCCCTGGACCAGGCTGCCCAGAGAGGGCCAAGGCTTGCGTCTGGGGCACTCAGCTCTGTGAGCGGCAGAGGCCGGGAAGCTGCTGCCTCCCCAGTCCTCGTTCATCGTGCGGCACAGAGCAATAAGAGGAACAATCCAATCGAGGGAACGAAACCCTTCCCGGGAATGATTTTTGTAATTAGCGAGGAACAGCGATTTCTTATTAAAAAGTGAGGAGGTAGAACCCGACCGGAGCGCTCGGGGAGCGCTGTGTCTCCCCCACGCCTCCGCAATCAAATATTAATGGGATAAAAGCTTTAATAAGGGTTCTTAACGCAGCCATTTCCTTCCAGTTTAACAAATTAGGACTGGGAACTCGAAGAGCAGGAGAGCACCCGGCTTTCTGCTCCTGCGACTGTTTTCCTCCGGTTCTTCGCTCTTTATTTAGAGGGGGAATTAAGGAAGAATTAGAGATGGAGCGGGGGGGAGATGCAAAAGACTAATCAGAGTTGAGAGCGAGAGGCTGGCTGTGATGAGGCAGAGGCGTCAGGCAGAGGAAGTGATCTGGGGCAGACTGTGCACGCGGGGCTGTAGACAGGGAAACACAGAGAGCCACTGCTGGCAGGGGTTTCAGCACAGAACCATGGCCGAACCAGCCCTCCGGGCCCTGTGCGTGGGGTGGTTCCCCCCCACCAAAGGTCATGCAGCTCTCAGCAGAGCAGGGGGCCTGGCTGCGTCCTGGCAGGGCCTGGGCACCGCGTAGGGCTGGGTTTAGCGCACGTGTGTTGCGGGGTGTTTTTCCTTCTCTGTGCTCAAGGTTAAACTTCCCACTACAGGGGATTACTGTAAAAGATAAAGGCTGCTGATGAGTAGAGGAGGGGGAGATCCATTTGACAGAAGATTTCAGCTGCGGTACCTGAAGATAGATCAATACTTTCTATTTGCCTTAGGACTAGGCTGATTTTCCTTCATCACCGCGGAGGCACTGGCTTGTGCCTTCTGCCGGACACTAACGGTTCTCCTCTGAGAAACGCTGGCACGGAGAGCTGCTCCGTCAGGCAGAAATACCTCGGTCCTTTTGGTGAGCAGAAGCCCCACATCTCTGCCTTCCCCCCCGGAGCCTGGGCTGGGTCCAGGCGCTGCTGACATCCCGCTGGCTGGAAGCCTCAAACTCCATGGGGCCTCTTTGTGTTGGGTTTCCCTGCAGGCTGCTCTGCCATGGCTGCCAGCGCACAAGACCTTCCCTGGGATGCAGTTATTAGGCTTGGAAGGAGCCTGCAGAGGCCATTGAGTCCCCTTCCATAGCGGGTCTCTGCACCTCTGCGCTCATGGCTGCAGGAGTGTGGGAAGAGTCTGTGCTTCCAGGCTGTCCCGCTGCGCGTCGATGGTGGTGTGAGCCCTGGCTGCACACCTGCTGCAAACCAGTACTGCTGGGACACTTACTAGAGCCTCAACTAAGCCATGGGGCCGTTGGCAAACGTAGATGCCCAAGGCCAGCTGAAAGGTGAGGAGGGCCTGGAGTGACAGACCCCTCTGCTGTGGAGTGAGTTATTAGCACAGAACCTGCCGAGCTCCCGCACCAGCAAACGCCAGTGTCTTACTCGATCGTGCCTGTTCAGCCCAGTCAGCCCCCAGCCTGCTCACGTCCACGGGTTTGCTCAGCTTTACAGCCTCAGCTCACAGAAGTCCTGCAGACTGCTGCTCCAGCGCTCTGCAGTGATTGCGGGGCTGCACGTTTGTCCTGGCAAAGCAGAGGGAGGACTGACATGCTTTCTCAGGAGTGCTGGGCTCCGTGAGCCTAATTGCAGCCTGGAATTCCGGCTGCTCTTCAGGTGCAGGAGCCTGCGCTTGGGCAGAACGCTGTGGAGAGGCAGAGCTGCATGAAGGGCTCATTCCTGGAGCTGCAGCCGGCTGGGAGGAGCACGGCAGGACCTGCTCAGCTGGGTGTAAATAGTGACACCGTGGCCTCCTCATAAAGCTTCGTGGATTCACAATTACCGCATCGATTCATCATCGTTACCAGTGCCGTCGGGCCTTGCCAGCACCAACTGCTGCAGACACCCGCTTGCATGGTTCAGTTTGGGGGGGGCTGACCGAGCGCCTTCACCGCCCCCGTCTGCTTCCACCGGGTCTGTCTCCCTTTGCTCTTCCTCAGACTCTGCTGCAGGCACTGCACCAGGGGACACCCAGCATCCTGAGAAGAAAGGCTGCCCGCCTGTGGTTGTGCTCCTCAGGGGCAGAGCGTACAGACGTGCCCACAGCAAGCGCTGCCTCAGCGTTTCAGGGATCTGCACTGGACAGAGGGCTGAGCTGTGCGGGTTTGGGCAGCCTGCGTGATGCGGTGCCTTGTTTAGAGACTCCTGAGGGCTGCCAGCGGCACTGGACCCCAACCTTGTGTCCTCTCCCAGGAATAGGGACGACGTGACTGTGTCCAGGCTGTGGGCACCGGTACTGGAATTTGCACCCTTGGGAAGGGGCAGGTGCTGGAGTCTCCACAGCAGTAACCAGGAGACTGGGACAGGATTGCTCAAGGCAGACAAGGTGTCTGGTGGGTCGTTGGGATTGTCCCGTTGCAGCCAGCCCGGGAGCTCCCCTGGCGTGGGGTAGCGGTGGGGAGGGCATGGCCATGGGCACCCATTCGGCTGCAGAGGTCCTGCATGGAGCAGCTTAGCTTCCATCGGGACGTGGGCTGGGGCACCCCGCTGAGCTCAGCCTGTGCTCAGGGCGGAAGAGATGAGCGTGTGGGACTCGTGCCACGTCCAGCATACGTGGTGGAGGCAGCACGCACATGGGAGCAAACTCGGAGAGCTCTGTGTGCCGTCACCCGCGCCCTGGGTGAGGAGAGGTGGCTGTGATGGAATCGCATTTCCTTTGTGGTTCCAGAAGCGCTTGGTGCCAGCCGTGCGGGGAACCGAGGCCTCCGCGAGGCAGCTGAGCCCTGCGCCGTCAGCTCTCGAGTCTGGTGCGAGCTGGGGACAAACTCCAGCAGATAGAGGAGCCTGAGTAATGAAAACAGAGAGATGGCATTTCCCCGCGGGACCGCGCAGCAGATGGAGTTTACACGACTCGCGGAGACAGAAATCTGCGCTCTTTGAGCTCCATCCAGCTCCGCGGGAGCCAGCGACAGTTTTCTCCTGACTTCAGAGAGTGGTGGGTCGGGTCCTGGCGCAGCCTCTGCTGAGCGTTCTGCTGCAGAAGGAGAGGTCACCTCTGCTCTCTGGGCTCTTCTCAGAGGCGGAGCAGTCACGCGTGTCTGTGCGTGCGATGTGAGACGCCCCGCAGGGCCGGTTGCCTCTTTCTGTCTCTGTTTTGGATGATTTCTTGGGGTTTGCTGTTTGCTTTAGGGGGAGGACTCCAGTCGCCCCAGGATTCTGAGACTCCCCTCGTTTGCTGGTGCGGGTTGTTGCGTAGAGGCAGCTGCTCTTCCAGAGGCCACGAGGAGTGTCACTCGTCGGTAGTGTTGAGCTGAGGCTCTGCGGCGTCAGGGCGAGGGTGCAAGTGCAGCAGGTTGGGCTCAGAGCCCGGATGCTGGTAGCCCGGCATGCTCAGGGGGCCGTGCTGGTGGCCTGCCAGCTGCGTGGGGTACCTGTGGTCGGGGCACGCAAGCCAGACGTGGATACAGCAGGAGTGTGATGGACCCGTCCGCCGCCTGGTCCCCTCTGGTCCCCTGCGGGCAGTGACTGGTGGGAGCGTTCGTGGTGGCCTCGGCTCTTTCCGAGCCCTGTTTCCCTGCTCCTCCTCCCAGGCAGTTCCTCAGCCCCGCCGAGACGCCCAGCGCTGCTCAGGGCAATCAGATAAATATCGACTGCGCTCAGCCCCCGGGTGCCGAGGATTTCCAGCTTCAGCGGCCCCTTAGCAGCCGCTAATTGTTTTCCTCGCAGAGCGGGTCTCATTCCCTGGCAGCTGGGATTCCACACCTGCGCTTGCTGAGACCCCCAGCACAGCCACCCGCTCTCCCACCTTGCAGGGGGCTGCAAACGGAGAAGCAAACACACGGGCTGGGAGAGAGGGGCTGTCAGAGGGCTGGGGAAGGCTGTTCACACAGGGAATGACAGGACAAGGGGTCCTGGTCTGAAGCTGGAAAAGGGCAGAGGGAGGCTGGGCAGGAGGGCTGGGAGAGCCCTGGACCAGGCTGCTCCATCCCTGGAGCCATTCGGGGCTCTGGACAACCTGGGCTGGGGAGTGCTGGCCTTGATTGCACTGGATACCAGGAGGTCTCCCAACCCAGCACAGCCTGTGACTCTATTCTGTGACTCTAAGCCTTGGCATAGGGTGGTGTGAGACAGTCCCTGAGTGAAACCAGTGACACCACACAGTGTCAGGGCTGTCTGCTGCTGCATCTGAGGTGTCTGAGGGTTCAGACCCCATGTCCTTGTGTTGCAGGCGCAGTACGATGCACCGTTACTCCAGGGCTCCAGAGAGGTCCCGGCGTGCGGAGGAGGTGGACGACTGGAGGTGGCACACGACCGAAACGCCTCAGGTAGGAAGGAGAACGTGATGCAGCAGCCTGTGGAGCAGTAATGTGCTCATATTTCATCGTTTGGAGGTGTCTCAGAAGCTGCTGTCAGTCAAGACCCGCCTGCCAGGGCTCCCGGTGCGAGCGGTGCACCAATATTTGTGTCACCTCCTCCATCAGCGAAACAAAGGGAGCAGAGGTTCCGCAAGGCTTTCGCTTCCCCCTCTCTGCCCTGATCTCTTTCCAGGCTGAACAAAGGAAATGTCTCATCGCGATGCGGGGCTGTGCTTCATCTTGACTTTATCTCTCCCCCTGCAATCCCCAGTTCAGCAGAGCAGCTGCGGTGACAGCTCCATCCTTCTCTTTCCCCATCTCCTATTTATTACGGGAGATGCAGAGGCCTCTCACGTGGCAGGGACAGTGAAAGAGGTGCTCGGGCGAGGAGCTTGCTGCCGTTCGCTCCTTGGCTTGAGCACTCTTGTTTTCTCACCCTGTTGGTGTGAATTGCCCATCCCTGCCCATCCCCTTTGCCCCTCTGCTCTTCCTTCTGCCTCCCCACGATAGAAATAGCGGAGGAGGAGCGGGGCTGATGGAGGCTCTGCTGGGCGAGTGTCTGTGCGTGTGGCTGCCCTGTTTCTGTGGTGGGTTAAAGTGCCGAGGCTTCCTCCCTCTGCAGCCCTGGGTGCTGTGGCTTCTTCTCTCAGGGTGCTGACCCGGGGGTGTTGGATGTGTTTGGCTCAGGTGGGACCCGGTGCCCCTGAACACTGAGCCTCTGTGCTGTGGGGAGCAGGATGTTTCTGAGTGCTAGCCTAGCTGGCCCAGGGTGAACAGCACTGACCCTACAGTGAGATGGGGGTCTGATCCCAAGCCCGCTCACCTCCCTGGCCAGGGAGCCTCGGTTGTGCTGATCCTCAGACCATCCAGCATGCGGTGGTCCCTTTTGCTGTCAGCTCAGCTGACTCTGGTTTTCCTTTCCACCCCACGGGGAACCCCGTGGCTGGAACCCATCTCAGGTCACAGGGAAGCTCTGAACGTGACAGAATTCGGTGTACTCGCCGTGCCCGGGGTCACCCTGGGTCTGGTTGGCTGCCTGTGGGACCCGGCAGGTACTCTGTCCTCCCTGCTGCCCCGGCTGGCGTTAGGTCTGGACTGGCTGGCAATCGTGGGGTCTTTCTTTTCTGCCATCAAGTTGAAAGCAATTAAATAAGGGAGCTAATGAGCAATGGTCCTCTCTGTAATGTGAGAAGAGGGGAGAGAAGGATCCCTGGGAGCCCCCCACCCCCTGGTAGGCTGGCAGTAGTCGCTCAGTGCGGCCCCAGCACGTCCCAGCCCAGAGCTCAGCGCCGCGATGGCCGTTCGTGTGGGCACTGCGAACGTTCAGTCGCAGAGAACGTTGGCGGGAGAGCAGTAGAGACACCCGAGACACTGCAAGGGGCTGGAGGAGCTGTGGTTCCGCTGAGAAAAAACAGCCAGAAGGGTTTTTAAGGTTTGTTCTTCAATTCCTCTCCAGCTGTAACCTGGAGCAGCAGGTGGTCGCCTGGCTGGCAGCAGCCTGGGCTAGGAGGCCCCCCTGCCTCATCGGCCGTGCGGTTTGTGGGAGCTGCATTGCTCTGTGTGCAGGGGCACAGGAGTTTCACACAGCACTGGGGCAGAGATGGGGCCTTCCCCTTGGCTCCCACAGTCTGAACAGGAACATTGTGGCCACAAAGCGTGGTGCTGGGGCAACATTGCAGTGCCGATGGCGATGGTGGCTTGGGCACCTCTGTGACCAGACGAGGGCCTGGCAAAAGGAGTGCACAGGCTAACTGGAAACCTAGACTAGGCACAACGTGAACGGGCTGGAAGAAGGGCCCCCGAGTCTGGGGGGACGATGGCTTTTATCAGCCTTCCTTACCCTTGAGGCCACAGTCTGGGGGCTGGGGAGCTGTTGGGGTGAGGGCTGGGCTGGGTGACCCTGGAGGTCCTTTCCAGCCAGGAGGATTCTGTGGTTCTGTGAAGGCTGGAAGGGTCAGGGTTGCTGCAGTGGCACTGCTTCAGTGGAGTTCACTACTCCTGGATGTTAGGGTCTCGCTGAGGGGATAGCAGGTGGTTACAGGGAGGGCTAGAACAGCAGCAGCTGGAGGGCAGCTGTGCTCTGTGGGTAACAGTGATCCCGAGCAAGGGGACCTTGACTTCATGTGGCAGGTGGTCAGAGGAATCGTTTGACCTCTCAATACTCTTTTCCACCGGCTGTGAGGGGGCGGTACCCAGTGCCCTGGCCCAGAGCCTCAGACTCCTCAGAGGAAGAGAGGGGAAGAGTGTCAGACACTGCTTGGAACCAGGAGGAGCCGTCCAGTTGCAGCCAGAGCACTGGGAGGGACTGAGTTCAGAGCCCTGGCTGGTGTTTCTGGAGCTGGCTGTGCCCGTTCGTTTAGACCAGCCCGGTGATGAGTCGTCTCATGCCGTCAGAGCTGGTGCACAGCAGCGCGGTGGCTCCGTGTAACCTCTGCTCTGCCTGGGCGCAGCTCCTCGTCTCTTTCATGCTCTAAACCTACATAGTCAAAGAAAACAAAGGCTGTGCTGGAAACAGGACCCCTCCGAGCTCCCTTAGTGTTTGCTATTCGACAGCCCCCCCTTTGCTGCTCCCCCGGGGGAACAGATGGCTGCTCCAGGGAGGGTTTATTCCTGGTGGCTCCAGATTGATTTATTATAAGAATTGGTAGAATAATGAGGGAAGGCTCTGCCTCCCTCCGAGGAAGACAATATAGCCGAGTTAAAATAAGCCCAGGGAGCTGGCCAAGGGGCGCTTTCCAGCTAAGGAGAACGCTCCTTCCTCTCCGCTCTGGAAGCCCACGGTCCGTGCCTTTGCCTCGCGGGTGTTCAGCACTGCTTGTCCCTCGGTGGCTGCAACTCGGATCCCATGAGGCTGAAAAACCAGGGAGAAACCCAGCACCTTGGTAATTGTCAGGAATGTAGGGGCAGGAGGCAGGTGGGGGCAGGCCTTCCTGCCCTTCCTCATCTCCCCCATGAGCACAGGGAAGCTGCCAGAGCAGGGGCTCTGAAGCTGATCCACAGCAGAGACAAACTCTGCTCTCCAGGAGGCTTTGCCGGTGGCTCTGCTTCCTCCCCGGGCTCCGGCACCGCAGCCAGTTGTGACCTAGATTGGTCTCTATAAACCTCGGCACCTCGGCAGCTTCTGCTCGGCGCGGGGCCGCCGGCCTCAGGCACTTCCTAAACTGGGAGAGAGCCGGCGTTCTGAACAACGCGCTGCAGGGATTATCGTGGGCCTCTGAAGGGTGCCCTGTGCCCCCCCGTGGGCACTTCTGTCTAATGAGGGGAGAGAACCCTAACGGAGGCGGTGAGTGCTCTGGAGAGACCCCCTCCTTCACTGAAATCGTTTATCCGGACCCTCCCTGCCCGCTAAACCACTGCTTCCTAAGACCCCACCTCCCGGGGATGGAGCTACCTGGATTCAATCTGGTACTTCAGAGGGACCCGCGCTGCTTGTTCAGATTTGACCCTCCTTCCTCTCGTTCGGGCACAGCCTTGTTCCTGGAAATCATTTCCCCTGAGGAAGAGCCTGTTTAAACCCCCAGGCTTAGCCGGCCGAGCGCGGTTACGGCTGATGGGGGCTGACGTTAGCTTGCGCAGTTAGTTGGGAGGCTTGGTGAGGCTAATCCGCGCCGTGTTTGCTCTGCATCTCCTCAGCCCCTCTGCCCTGGGGAGGGCTTAACCCGGCAAGAGTCGGCGGGATGCTCTGCGCATCATGCTCCTCTTCACACTTCCCTTACTAGCGCGGGCAGCGATGCAGACGAGCAGGATTATTCCAGACAGTTCCCCAGAAGATGCCTGTCCATGCTGATGAGGAGGGGGAGCAGCGCCCGCTCCCGGGGAGAGACACGAGGGGCTTTAATGGTGTGAAAGCTGCTTGTGAAGAGCCAGGCCCTGAGCCCTCGCCCCAGTCCGCTCAGGGCAGCGTGGGCATGCAGCGCCCTGAGCGGCCACGGAGGAGGACTCCGCAGCTGTTTGCGGGTGTTTGATGCTCTGTCAGCTCCTGGGCCCTGGGGAGCCGTCTGGGGGGCTTGGAGAGGGGCTACAGGACAGCGGTTCGGGTTAGTGCCAGCCCTTGTGGGGTCGGGGGGATGCCAGGGACCTAGAGTCCGTGTGTGCCCCATGTCCTGCAGCTGCCCCACGTCTGTGTCTGCGGCGCTGTAGGTACAGGTTCAGGAGCTAAACGCGACCTGGGGTCTAAACCCCCTGGGTCGCAGCAGTGGTCAGTGATGAGGACCCGGGGCAACCCGGCGGGGCCACTCTGCCCACTTTGCAGACGGGGGGCAGGCAGCTGAATTGCTCGGCGGGTTGCCCGCGAGCCCAGGGGTGCTGACTCCTCGCCTTTTGCCTCCCTACAGCCAGACCCATTTGTTTTCCTGTTGCTGCCGCTGCAGAACAGCCCCTGCTTTCTCCTCTTTAGAGTGATGAAGCGGTCAGAAACCTGGGCAGTGGGAGGCAGAGAATGAAGCCCGAGGGAGGGATGAAGCTAAGCAGACGGGGGAGCCCTGGATAATTTCCTGTGGAACAGGGCAGCAGGGAAAACACTGGGAAAGGCTGGGAAGAGGGCAGCGCTGCTGCTGTCAGGGGGTGTACGGCCGCGGGGGATGCCGGCAGCATGAGTAGCTCTGCAGGGTGCTGTCTGGTGGTCTCCTGTCCGAGTCCTACTGCCTTCCCCCCCAGCCCAGGGGGTGTGCACAGAGATCCACAAGAGCTCTGTCCTGGGAGCTGCTTGCAGTCAGCTTGGGTTGCTGCAGGCGGCTGCTCCGTCCCCGAAGCCCTTGGCTGTGCTTGGTTTGCAGACGGAGCGGTCGGACAGCCCTGTGCCTCCAGAATGGGCTGAGGGCATGGTCCGGGCAGAGCCAGAGCCCGTGGGCTCTGCAGGCGGGGGCTGAGCTGTGCTGTCAGTGTGGGAGCAGCTGCCCCCAGGGGGGCTGCGGGAGGGGGCGAAGGTGCAGCCGTTCGTTCCTGAGGTGCCCCGTGGGACGGGTGATTCTCTCTGATCAAGAGCTCTCCGATGGCCTCAGACTTCCTCCTCTGCCCACACCAGGTATTAGCAGCCGGGCATCACGGAACTCCAGGCCGTAATTAGCACTCGTCAGTAATTGATTTTATGGCTGCACGGGGCAGGGGGAGACTCTTCAGCCATCGCTCAAGGAGCAATGGATCACGAGCCCTCAGGAGCTGGCTGGCAGGCGGCTGCTCTGGGCCAGACCGCTGGGGCTGCTGACGGGAGGCCCAGCTCCCTGGCATGGAAAGGGGCTGTTGGCAGGGCTGGGGGGGCGATTTGTGGGACCAGAAGCCCTGTCCCGCACCCCACAGCTCCAGGACTCTGCAGCCAGACACAGGGACTCCCCCACTGCCCTGGGCAGCCTGGGGAATCTCTAGGGGGAAGATGTGGACCTCAGTGCCATCCTCCCCTCCCCTGGCACATCCTGAGGCCGGTTCCTCTGGTCCTACTGAGGTTCGTTGTCGGTAGTGAAGTACCTGCCTCTTAATTTTATTCCTTGATGAATCTTAATTTGATTTTTCATTACTAATGGGGCATTTTATGAAGGCAGATAGATCTGTAATAACCCGTGGAACCTACTTAAAACCTCATTATCCCTGCGCCGCTCTCTTCCCAAAAAGCCACGCGCGAGTTCGCTGCTTGCAGGTAGAGCAGAGAGCGCCCTGTCCCTGCTCCCTTGCACGCCCTGTCCCTGCTCTCTTGCACGCCCTGTCCCTGCTCTCTTGCACACCCTGTGCCTGCTCTCTTGCACGCCCTGTCCCTGCTCTCTGGCTCTGGGGAGAGGAGCCCCCCGTGAAGCCCAGCTGGGAAGCAGAATTGAGCAGGAGCATCCTGCAGGACTCAGCACTGCTCTGCGCAGGGAGAGGAAGTCAAGGCAGGGACCCTCCAGTCAGTTCCAGAGTGTAGGGTGGGTCGGCCCCTCTGTTTCAGGCCCTGGCTCTTCTGCACCCTGCACCACCACTCGCACCCTGGAGACCTGATACTAGTTGGGGGTTACCCCGTTCTGGCTGAGTCAGACAACCCCCAGTATGAGCAGCTCTGCCATGCAACTGGGCAGGCTGCCTGCTAGGATAAACCATGGCTGGCCACCGAGTGTGGAGCCCCGGAGTGGCACGGGAGTGCTGGGGGAGAGGCACAGCTCTCCCTGTCAGTGCTGGGGTTGAGGTACAGCTCTCCCTGTCAGTGCTGGGGTTGAGGTACAGCTCTCCCTGTCAGTGCTGGGGTTGAGGTACAGCTCTCCCTGTCAGTGCTGGGGGAGAGGCACAGCTCTCCCTGTCAGTGCTGGGGTTGAGGTACAGCTCTCCCTGTCAGTGCTGGGGTTGAGGCACAGCTCTCCCTGTCTGTGCTGTACAGAGCTGCCATGAGCCAAGGCGCCGCTGCCAGCCTTCCGCGAAGCCCTCGCGCGTCTCAGGTGGTTCTGCAGGTGTTCGAGCACCCCGAGCAATCTCAGTGGTGCTGCTCATACCCCTCACACCCTGGTTTGTCCGTCTCTAGGCTCCCTCAGCAGGTCCGAGTGCTCGGGGCCACTCTGCCCCGTGCAGGGACACTGCAAGGATGCTGCTTCAGGAATTAAAGGCGAGCGGTTTGATAAAGGGGCCGGGGCTGTTTTGCTGCAGACTGAACTTTTATTGCAGCAAATGGAAATAAAATCAATAGAGATGGAAATGACTGCGCTCGGGGAGCCCGGGCACCGCTGATTTAATGCTGTTTATTTAAGGGCCCGGAGAACGCGCCGTGTGTCTGTCTCTGTAGGTTCTGGGGAACGGGATAATGTTTTACAGGGAACGGAATAAAATCCAAGTGAAGGCGTCTTCATCAGCTCACCTGACAGTTCCATGAGCGATGGGAGGTGTCAGCGCCTGCAGCCGGGTTGGATCGCAACGCTCCTGTTACTGCGGCGGCTGCTCTTGTCACGGCTTCATTAAGGTCCAGGAGGGCTTTGGTGCAGACCCGTGCTGCTCTGCTGGGCTCTCCTTGTCTCCAGCCACAACTAAACCTTCTCCAGCCTCTTAGAAAACTGTTCTAGAGGTTCCTGTCCAAACCCCAGTGCAACGCAGCCAGCAATCCCGAGGAGACGGGTTGGGAGCCGGGACCTTCCCACGCTACGGGGATCTTCTCAGGAGCCTCTGGCCAGCCTGGTCGGTGCCTCCCTTCACCTGTTTCTCCTACCCAAGCCCTGAGAGAGCAGGGGAAGATCAAGGAGCGGTCTTTGGCGAGGCAATGTGTGGATGAAGGTCTCTGTAGCTTCCACTCCTGGCAAATGCTGAGGCTGGGGGGATGCGTTCGCATCCATATTCATGGCAGTCTTGAAATCTCCCGGAGAGGGAGAGAGTCGCTGTTGTGGGAGCCAGGAATTAAGGTGACTTTGCTAATCAACGCAGCGACGGCCTTGGGAAAACCCCTGGTGCTGGGGGCAAAGCCAGCAGCTCGGGTGCTGATCCACACTGAGGGGGCTGGGGCTGGTGGCCGAGGGTCCTTGGCTTCTCGTCAGCGGAGGTGGTGCCTTTGCAGGGTGTTGGTGCAGAGGTGCTTTTTCCCAGCTGGCGGATCCCATGGCTGCTGGACTACTGGCTGCTGGTTTCTCCTTGCCCGTGGTGAGCTGTGTGGTTTGTGAGGCTGGCTCTGCCCGGCACCGCGGTGATGTGGCAGCCTGTGGGTGCCTGCGGGGGTGAGCAAAGTGAGCACGTGCCCAGGGGCAAAACCCCGGCGCTCTGCCCTCCCGGGTGCTGCTGGCTGATACCCCCAGCTGTCTTTAGGACGGGCTGGGAGGTCTGAGCGGAGCCTGCATTTAAAACCCAGTCCCGAGCGCTGGCCTGCTCTGCTGTCCTGGGTGGAGAAGGCAGGGTCATTAACGCCAGGCCTCAAGCCATGAGGGGATCGTCGTCGATGTTGTTGCTGCAGGAGGGGGCTGAACGTTTTCCAAGCCTGAAGTGAGAGCCAAAGGTAGGAGCATCCCTGTGCCTTGAAAAGACCGAGTCAGCTCGTGTCGCTGTGCGGAGAGCATCGACTGCATCGTTTCCCCTTTTCAGCAGTTACTCAGCTCTTTGTCAGGGATAATTTCTGTTGAGTGGCTCAGATTTTTATACCCTACCACAGGCTGCCCCATAATTCCTGTTCTTAGGAGACCCAGCGCTAAATTATGTATAAACACCCCCACGCGCCGCGCTGCGGCCCGCGCTGCCGCTCCGTTTGCAGAGAGGCTTCCGAGTCCCGTGGCTGACATTGCGGGGTGAATTCTTGGGCGGTTAACTGGCTTTCAGCAGGAACTGCCTCTGCAGCCACACACCAGTCAATAAAGAGGATATAAACATCTGTCCCGCTCTCATAACTCCTCTAGCGAATGGCGTCGAGGAGACAGGGATCGCGCGAGGCGGCTCTGATTTAGCACGTCCCTTCCACTTCTCCTTCGCTTTGATTTCCTTCTCTGTTTGCCTCGTTATTGCCTCAGCCCAGACCTCTCCTGCGCCCTGAGGAGGCCGTTAGAGGAGCTTCCTAATGACCGAGTTCTCAGGCGGTGGCAGTGCCAGACATTAAATGGGATGGCTGCTTCTGCTGCGAGATCCCCCCTCTGCCGCCTGCTGCTCCTCCTCGCTCTTCAAACCCAGTGATGGGCGCTGCTGGGGGCACAGCAGCCTGCGTGAGCTCATGGCTCCAGAGAGGCACCCATGATGCGGCTCTGGTTATCGATGCCGGTGGCGACTGGCAAGTGAGGATGCCTGCAGCTCTTCATGCTCTTTCTCCCTAGCAGCCCGTCCTGTGCCTCCCTGTCACTGGCAGGACATCGCTGCCTGAGCTGCAGGGGTCGCCTGGCCCGGCTTGCAGCCAGCTGAGTCATGAGGTCACTGGTGCCCTCACTCTCAGGTGTGTGTTTCCTGGTGGGGAGGTGGGGACAGAGATCTCCGTCCCTCCTGACGGGCTGAGCATGGGGTGAGAAGAGATGTTGGAGCCACAAACTGTGGCTGAGGACAGGATCAGGCCCATAGCAAGAAAACAGGGTTTAGCAGAGTGAAAGAGCAGGGTGCTGTGTGTTCCCCAGCAGAGCTTGGGGTTTGCTCGGCAGCTCTTCCTGTGCTGCTTTCGCGTGTCCTGTGTCCGGCCTGTCTCGTCACTCGAGCCAGAGGCAGGCGCTGAGTGCTGGGGGGGTCTGATTCTGTCTGTCACAGGGGTCCTGGATCCAGAGTAGGCTTTGCCTGTGGAAAGAGCTACACAAGTGCAGTGACCCCTGGGCTGTGTTTGGCCCTGAGGTGCTTGAGGCACCTCCTGCACAGGCTCTTCTGCCTTGGAAAGCCTGGGGAGATAGTCCTTGGGGCGCAGGGATGCTGTCTCCCCAAGCCTGGGTGACTCAGGTGCCAGCAAGGCGGGATCCCGAGCAGAGCTTCCGTGTCATGCACTCAGAGCGGGGCTTCAGGAAGCGAGGATGTGGGGACCCCAGGGGTCAGGACCATTCTGCCTCCCTGCACATGGAGCTGAGGAGTCATGAGGACTGGAGCGCTGGCTTCCAGTGGCTGATGCAGCTGGTTTGCAGGCTTGCACTGCAGCAAAGCAGGTGCCCCCTGGCCCTAGCTTGTGGCACTGAGGTGGCACCGTCACAGGGGCTGTCTCCAGGTACCCTCCTCCCTGTGCTGTAGGAGCTTTCTGAAGCTCTGGACTTGGATGCTGTTCACTCCAGTGAGGAGACTGCTCCCAGAGGGTCGGTGTGTGTGAAGCTCTCCCAGTTCGGGCAGGTAGCGGCCCTGTTGCTGCCCAGAGATGTGGCTGGCGCTGCTGTGGGGCAGTGCAGGTGAAGGAGCGGCTCTGTGTGGCCGGAACGAGCACGAGCGAGGAGTCAAGTGAGCGTAAAGGCCAAGCCTTCGGGTTAGGCAGAGTCCCCAGCGAGGCGGCGCAAGCCCCGTTGCACCGCGGTCACCTTCAGGGCCGCTCTCCCCTGGCGAGCTAGAAACTCCTGAGCGATGGCCCGTGCTGGCGCGCACCGGCGGGTATTTTTGGCCTCTAGTTTTGTCTCAATCACCGAAAGGTCAATAAACTGCTCGTTCATTTCGAGAGCCAACGCTTCACTGGGCTGACAAATCTTGCACCAAGCAGTGCTGCAACATAATAGGACTTCATCTGCTCCCACGTCTGGGCGCTCTCGCCGCTCTGGGTTTGTAGCTCTGTGAGCAAACCCGGCGCAGGTCGTGGCCGCCCGGGGTGGGTTAACCTTTTCCTCGGTCCCTTCCTTATTGCCCCAGCTGGGATGGTGCTGCAGCTGCAGGCGGTGTCCTGTCTCGGGCAGATTCTTGCAGGAGTGGATAGAGTCTCAGCCCTGCCCTCAGACCGGCTCGGGAAGGGCGGCCGCGTGAGCAGAACCCGGATCGGCAGCGGCCGCTGTTGTGTTTGCACCCTTCACCCCCAGGAGCGAAGGAAGGGACGAAGGGACAGGGTAATATCAGAGTCTTCCAAATGCAGAGGTCTGCCTGGCTTGAGCGAGAGGTCAGCAGGGATTAGCTCTTTGGGGCCATAAGCTAAGGGGATGAGGGGTCCTGGGTGCTGGGGAGCTCTGGGGAGCCATGGGGCTCTGTCTGGAACCTGGGTGAAGCCCTGTGGGGCTGGGCTGCTGGGCAACTCCTTCTGTGCCTGTGCTCAGCAAACCTTGCAGCCACCTTCCCATCCCTGAGAGGGGCTGTCAGGGGGCTGGGGAAGGCTGTGCCCAGGGGCAGGGAACGACAGGATGAGGGGTCCTGGGTTGGAGCTGGAGAAGGGCAGAGGGAGGCTGGGCGGGAGGAACAAGGGCTGAGAGCTGAGGCTGGGGGAGCCCTGGACCAGGCTGCTCCATCCCTGGAGCCATTCAAGCTCAGGCTGGCTGGGGCTCTGGGCACCCTGTGCTGGGGAGTGCTGGCCCTGCTGGGTGCAGGGGGGTTGGACTGGGTGCCCTTCCAGCCCAGGTGATTCTGTGTGATCCAACTGGAGTAGTCCTGAGTGCGTGAGAAACCGATTACAGACCCCCAGCACTGGCTGAGGTGGAGGCAGGGATGGCGGAATTTTCAGCAACCTTCAAGGAACCCTGAAGGGCTTTGAGGAAATTGAAGGACACAGAGGGCAGGAGCACATGAGGAGTGACTGCAGCCTGCCTGAGCCCCAGGAACCAGGCATGAGGACACAGCTCGGCACTGCTGGAGCCTCCTGCCCTGCTCTGCCCTGCCTGTGGCACCACTCTTCCCAGCAGGGCACTCGGGATGGGTTCCAGAGCACCCAGCGTGATGCCAGGGCTTTTGGTGGGGACAGGCAGACACCCTTCCCTGTTACAAGAGATGATGGAGGTGCTCCTGCACTCTCCCAGTGTGGCAGTGGTGGCTGAGGACGAGGTGAAGGACCAGCACTCGGGCACCACTGCAGTGTGGGATAACCCGGGAGGCGCTCAGCTCCAGCTTGAGCGGCTCTGGCCTCGGTGATCCAGACACAGAGGGCTTCCATTGGAGGGCAGATGATGTGGGATGGAGTACCCCATGGGCAGGGAGAGAGGAGCAGGAGGGGAAACAGGGACCACTGACAGCTAGGCTTTGTGCTGAGCGGGAGCCGGTGCAGAGGCTCTCGCCGTCGCCTTGCGGCTGGGGAGCGCGGGGATGAGCTGCGCTTCAAGGTGAGCCCATCCCTGGCAGCTGTGCTGTGCTGGAGGGGTGATTCTTTGGGTGAGTTCGAGCACAATAGAAGAAAATGAATAGTCAGCTATAAATAGCTCCCAGGAACGGCGTCCTTGCGACAGCGCCAGCAGCCAGCAAACCCTGTGGGGCACTGTGCCTTCGGGTCTGAGCACCCCCCGAGCAGAAGCTGCCCTCCTGCTTCCCTAGAGCTGCAGTTACACAGTCCCAGAATGACTGGGGCTGGCAGAGCCCTCGGAGCTCCCCCAGCCCAGCACCTGGCAGCACCCCAGGGCACTCAGGGCCACAGCCAGGCTGTCCTTCAACACCTCCAGACACGGGGACTCCCCCACTGCCCTGGGCAGTCCAGTCCAGGCTCTGAGCACCCTTTCCCTGAGGAAGGGCTTCCTGACAGCCAACCTCACCCTGCCCTGCCAGCTTCAGGCTCTGCCCTCTCCTCCTGGCACTGGGTGCCTGGGAGAAGAGCCTGACCCCCACCTGACTGCACCCTCCCTTCAGGGAGCTGGAGAGAGGGAGGAGGTCCCCCCTGAGTCTCCTCTGGTCCAGGCTGAACCCCCCCAGCTCCCTCAGCCTCTCCTCTTCACTTTCCCCAGCTGAGTGCCAGGGAAGGAGGAGGTTCCCAGGCGATGCAGAGCTCTTTTGGAGCCGAGCTTGTTTGGCTTTGGCATTAGGAGCTGTGTAAACAGAGATCATGAGGGGGTGGCATCATCTGCCTGGCAGGTGGATCCAGAGCAGCACTCTCTGTTTTCCTTGCGTGCAGGGTCCTGTGAGTGGAGGGAAGGGGCTGGAGGTGGAATGACCTGGGGGGTTGTACCGACTGGCCTTTACCAAGGGGACCTGGTGTTGGGGGGTCCTGCTGGAGTGGCTGGGTGTGCAGTGAACGCTGTGGGTGAAGTGGAGGATGTGCAGGGGTGGGTGAAGAGCAAAGGGGGAAGTGAAGGGCTTGAGAAACATCTCATCACTGAGGGGAAACGGGTGACAACCTGAGGGAGCAGGACTGAGTGGAGCCGGAGCTCATGGTCTGCAGGTGAGGAGAGGGTGGGCGGCAGGGGCTCTGGACAGAGGCAGCACAGATCCTGGCGGTGAGGGCAGCAGCACATGATGGGTCTCTGTTCTCAAGGCCCTTGCATGGGCCAGAGTTCCACGAGCTGGGGCGCTGGGGCTGGGAGTGATGATGCTCGGGCGCAGGGGCTTGGAGGAGAGGAACCTTTATCTGAGCTGAGGAGCTAAACCACTGCTGACTGTGAGCGGCTGAGTCCATGCTTGGCTGTAATGAAGAGGTCTGGGTGACAGAATCAAAGGTCACCCAGCTGTCACGAGTACTGAAACCACTGAGGAGCAGGAGGGGAGGGAGTCCCGTGTTTCCCAGCCAAAGCTACAGCCTGCTGCACTGGGGGGTCCCCGTGTCCTCTGCAGATGCCCTTGATGCTGAAGGGGCAGGAGGCTGCTCCTCCACTGAAGGCATCGCCTTCCTGCGGGATTCAGACCCTTTCTGCTGCCGGAGCAGGTTTCCTACCTCAGATACAGGAGCTCCAGACCTCAGAGGACCGAGAGCCCTGAGGCTCTGGTGCTAGATGATGAGTGGCTGCAGGAGAGAGGACCCTTCAGGCCGGCGCTGAAGAGGTGTGTGGTGGGGCACGGGGCTCCTTGTTGCCCCAGTAGAGCCGGTCAGAGCTTGCTGTGGCACCTTCAGGTGCAGACAGTGCCACGACGCCTCGGCACTGTTACGGGCTGCACCAGAACCTGTTTGACCCCGCCGGGTACTCCATCCAACTGCACTTTGGACCACAAAGGTACAGTCCCTCCCTTCTGCCTCTGGCTGCGTTCCTGTCCCGTTCCCATGGAAACAGCAGGGCTGGCAAGGCTGCCAGAGTGTCCGGATGCCCAGCGCTGGTTTTGGGTTGCCTGGTGCCACGGTTGTGGCTGTAGGAGGCCCCTAGCTCCATGGAGCTGCCGGCTGGAGCCGGGAGGGCCGTTTCACAGGCACCAGGAGCCGTCCTGCCCTGGCAGCAGCACTGCAGAGCTCCTCAGCTCTGGGTTTGAGGCAGCTCGGAGCTGCAGCAGCACCCTGTGTGTCCTTGGAGCTGTGAATCTATGAATGTGTGAACTGTGGTGTCAGGGTTGGAAAATGCATCGTCAGAGCGTTGGAAACCCCCCCTCCCTTAGACAGGAGCTGTCTCCTTGCAGAGCCGAGCTGCTGCCGGAGCTCTGCTGCGTGATCCTGCTCCAGCTTGCCCGCTGTGCTGCCCCAGTTTGCAGCCCGGCCCCAGTGGGAGCCTCTGTTCGCCCCCAGATCAGCACTTCAGCTCTGTTAGCAGGGAAAGGTTTAAACCATCGAGGGAACCGTAGGTGCCAGGGGCTCAGGAGGGCGCTTCAGCACAGGGCCGCCTTGGCCCGGGGCACCGACGCGACCGAGTCGGCACTGGGTTTGTTAGCCCCGCTCTGCTCTCTGCTCCCTGCTCCACAGCCGCTGCCCTGAGCCCAGCTCCGGAGTGGCAGTGGGGAGCTGCACCAGCCTGCAACCCGGCTGCTCTGCCGAGCCCAGCACTGGGTTTGGGTTGGACTGGATTCCTCTGCCTCCTCTCTTCCGTGGTGCTGGCAGCTGGAACTGGGAGCCCTCGCTCCTGGTGCCGCTGGTTTCAAACGGTCATTGTGCCCCCAGAGCCCTGCTAAGCAGCAGGAAGCCCACGCTGTGCTCGAGTGACCCGGAGCAGTGGGCAGGACCTGCGTCTGCTGGTTTGGACCGGCCCTCGGGGGGCTGTGGAGCGAGAGCTGCTGAGAAGGGGAGGGGAGTTTGGGGTTTAAGTGGAACCTGTTTCTAAATTCCAGTTTAATCTTAAATTAGCAGCTGTGTGGGGTAGGGAAGGATTTAGCACATCCTCTTCTCTGTCTCCTCGAAGAGCCATCTCTGCAGCAGCCTGGGCTGGATGAGCGGCTGTGCTTCCCAGTGCCTGGGCAGCGGTGGGATATGGGCACTTCCTGGCCATCTGGCTGCACGGGCTCAGCCTCTGCATCCCCCCTGGCTCCAGGGCCCTGAGCCTCTCTGGGCTTTGTCGTAGGGTTGTGCTGCTGCAGACCTCGTGGGTTTCCCCGTGCCGGGGGGGTTCTCAGCCGCTGCTCGCTCTGGGGAGGTCGTGTTACCCTGGCTGAGCTTCTTGGACCTGCCCCCGCCTGACTCTGGCACCTGCAGTTTGACTGGAGTCGCCCCTCCACGGGGTGGGATCCAGATGGCTGTGCCCGGGCACAGCCTGGCACGGCAGCACCAGCCAGCCCGGGCCCTCAGAGGAGCCCGCGTGTGCGTAATGATGTATTGAGAGCACAACACTGACACAGCGCTCCAAACAAATCTCTTCCCCCACCACCATGCGCGGCGCGGGGGCCGCTTTCCCTCCGCACGGGCTCCGTGGCCGTTCATCCCTCACGAACAGTTAGGGAAACAAGTGGCTGCTAATCAGCTCAGTGTCGAGTTCTTCTCAGAGGCATCGTTGTCCCTGGGCCAAGAGATCCTGAATCGGGTGGACTGCTCGCCCGGGTACCCCCCTCCCGCAGGACCATTCCTTTCCTGGGCACTGTCCCCAAGCCATGGAGGTGGCAGGAGCTCTGGTGGCAGAGCCCCAGGTCCGTCCCCTGGGGCCGTGGTCCCTGGCTGTGACTCTGGCAGTGCAGAGGGTTTGGTCTGGGAGAAGGGTTCTTTCTGAAGGCTGTGGGTTGTCCCTTTGCAGGCAGTGAGGGTTAGCAGAGTGATTTGCAGTCTTGGGAGGGCTCCAGGGGGACCTTAGAGCAGCTTCCAGGACCTGAAGGGGCTCCAGGAGAGCTGGAGAGGGTCTTTTTCTGATAGACTCTGGTGCTGGGACAAGGGCGCTGGGTTCAAGCTGAAAGAGAGGAGATCTGAGGCAGAAATCCCTCCCTGGGAGGGTGCTGAGGCCCTGGCACAGGCTGCCCAGGGAGGCTGCGGCTGCTCCACCCCTGGCAGTGCCCAAGGCCGGGCTGGATGGGGCTCTGGGCACCTTGGTCTGGGGAGGGAGAGGTGTCGCTGCCCAAGGCAGGGGGCTGGCACTGGGGGAGCTCTGAGCTCCCTCCCAGGGCAGCCCAGTCTGGGGTTGTGTGGCTGTGGACACAGACACCTCCTTCAGCAGTGCAGTGAGAAAAGGGAGGGCAGTTCCTGAAAACCATCACTAAAGGCAGCTGCTGTCTAGGAACAGTGCTCGCCCTGCAGCCAGCGATGCTGCTCTGCAGTGCCTGAGGAGAGGCCGGTTATCGCGCTGGGGGGGACCACCTCTGTCCCTCGGTGGGTCCCGCAGGGTGCGTGGTGGCCGCTGCCTGAAGCTGAGGCAAGACCATCTCTGCCTTCAGGGCCTCTTCACCTTGGCCATTGTCCCCCCACGCCGACCTCCTCCCAGGCCGGTTGGTCCTGCTCATGGTGTCTGATGAAGGAGGAGGTGTCGGCTGTTGGCACTGGCTCAGCGCGGTCCCCGCTGATCTCCTGTGCACACAGGCTCTGCAAACATCGACAGAGCCTAAGGAATTTCTCTCCCGTTTATCCTGCTGCTGCTCTGCTAATTCCTCTGCCTCAGAACCCCTGCCCGTGTCAGTGAGCCTGGAAAATCTGCTGGCGAGGTCTTTCTGTTGGGAAGAGTCCCCGGGTCTGTAGCAGACCCACACCGTTTCCCTGGCGCCTGGGGCTCTTGCAGGGAAAGCCCTGAGCATCCCGGAGCTGGGGCTGTCAGCCCAGCCTGGCTGCCCGGGGCAGTGAGGGGTAGATCTGTGTCTGAGAGCTTCCCCAGTGACTGCTCCTCCACACCAGCCCCACAGAACAGCCTGAGCCGTCTGCCTTTGGCCCTGGGGACACGAAGGCATCGTCTGTGGGGTCAGAGCACGGAGCGGTGCCGTATCAGCAGCTGTAACTGAGCTGCGTCAGGGGAGGGTGAGATTGGATCTGAGGAAGCAGCTCTCTGCTGAGAGAGTGGTTGGGCACTGGGCCAAGCTGCACAGGGAGGGGATGGAGTCCCCATCCCTGGAGGGGCTTAAAAACAGAGTAGCTAGAGCCCTTGAGGCCACGGTCTGGGGAGCTGCTGGGGTGAGGGCTGGGCTGGGTGACCGTGGAGGTCCTTTCCAGCCAGGAGGATTCTCTGAGTCTATGAGGAGCAAGACCTGCACCTGCCGGTTTGACAGAGGTCCTTGGCCACTGCTCAGCTCCCTGGCTCTGTGCTGGTTGCTTGGCCACCTCCATCACTTCTCCTCCAGAGCCTCCGGCAGAGGATGAGCCCTGCAGCCACCACTCACCCCTCTGCACAGCCGCTGCCCTGGGGCAACAGTGCCTTTCCCGTGGCTCCCTTCCCCACCCCAGAGTGAGTGGGGGCCCAGCAGAAGCGACGCCGCTCTCGCCAGCAGCCACGGTAATGGAGCGGAGCCCTGCGGGAGCTGAGCTGGCACTTTGTCCATTTTTAATGTTGGCCAAATGCAGACGGCTCCTTCACCACCCCGTTTGGAGTGCGGGGGGAGCGGTCTCGCTTGGAGCAACGGCAGTCGGAGATGCCCTGCCCGGCGGCACCTCGGGGTTGTGCGGAGCGGGGCTCTCCCAGTGCAGAGGCGCTCGTGCTGGCAGGCAGATGGTTGTGTGGAAGGGAAAAGAGTGTCAAGCAGCTGAGTCTGCATTTCTGCCCGGTGTCTGCTCTGCTTCGTGTGGAGGAGGGGGAATGTTCCCCAAAATCAACGTGAGGGCAACGGGGAGGCTTCAGCACAGAGCGCCCCGGGGTGTTGAGGAGCTCAGGTGATTCCCCCGGCTTCCACGGACTGTAAGTGCCTGCTCGGTAGAACCATGGGATCGCCGGCGCTGGGAGAGACCTCCAGCATCACCCAGCCCAGTCGTCGACCCGACCCCTCCATGCCCACTGAACCCTGTTCCCCAGGCTGGAACCCCTCCAGGGCCAGCGACTCCCCCTCCCTGGGCAGCTGTTCCAACCCCTGAGCACTCTGTCTGGGAAGAGACTTCTCCTGATGGCCGCCCTAACACAGGACATCGAGACTCTGCCGCCAGGGAGGTGTGCCAGGGAGGTGTGCCAGTCAGTGGTGGCGGCAGGGATGCCCACGTTTAAAGGTGGAGTAAGACAGTGAAGGGAACCCTTGATTCCTCACTCCAAGGGCACCAGGGAGGAGAGATGGAGGCGATCAGGAAGGAGAGATGGGGGCGATCAGCCCTGCTGTGAAGGGTCGGAGCTTGGCTGCCTGTGTGGTGAGGACTGTGCCTCTGAAACCCTCCCCTCCCTGCCCTTCAGAGGGCTGACTGATTTGCTGAGGCCCTACCCCATCCCACTGGATGGTTTTCCGCAGCCAGCGAGGCTGAGCCGGTGCGTTCCCCCTGCCCGTGCTCAGGGAGGGGAAGGGCAGCCTGAGCCTTGAGCTGCCTGCAGGACTCTGACTGCTGAGGGGCTGTGTCTGCGGGGCCTGCGATGCTGCGGTGGGTGCTCGGCCAGACCAGCCGGGAGGGCTGCTGTCCCCACGGTGGGTTGTTGGTGAAGGAGCCCTGGGCAGAGAGGGACCGCGGGGGAGCGCTGGTGGTTGAGTGGAGGCAGCTCCCTGGCCCTGGTTGTCTCCACCTCGCCCTGGCGCAGTCTGAAGTACCAGTGGGAAAGCATCCACTGGCACTGCTCTGGTGGCCCACGTCTCCAGGAGCCCACTGGCCACCGATGGAAGCAACAGGCGGGTGCAGCCAGCCTGGCCTCTGACGAGATTGGCTAAGGATGCCAGCGGTCCCAGGAGCTGCTCGGAGGAAGGGGTTTCCTCAAGGAGAGCCCGTATGCAGTGCGTGTGCGCGCCTGGCGAGGAGCCGGAGCTGTAAGATCGTCGGCTGGGTCCGACGCAGAGACAGGCAGTCAGGATTGATGTCAATGGTGGCAATTAGCGCTGAGGAGGAGGCTTTAATCGCCGCTGCGGAGCCGCTCGGCTCCGATTCGCCATCTGCGTGCAGACTCTCTGCTGTAAATGAACGAGGAGGAAGGAGAAGCCTTCCACTCCTCCTGCGGCCTCGCAGCGTCTGAGTGAGCTGAATGCAGATGCTGCTGGGATGGTGAGCACCCAGCCTCTGCTCTGAGCAGGAGGAACTGCAGGGGTTGGGCTTTTTCAGCTTCATTAGGAGCCAGAGCAGGCTGGAGTCCCAGGGCGTCTGCTCCTCAGCAGAGAGGTCACTACCCAGGGCAGAGAGAGGTGGGGGGTGCCCTCATCTCACAAGGGACAGGACCAGAGGGAACGGCCTCAGGCTGCCCCAGGGGAGGGTGAGGGTGGCCCTGAGGAGACCCTGCTCCCTGGAAAGGGCCCTCAGCCCTTGGCACAGGAGGGGGTTCAGTCGCCAGCCCTGGCCGTGTTTGCCAGTTGGGGGGATCTGGAGCTCGGGGATGGGGTCTGGGGGTGGGATGGGACAGCTGGGCGCAGGGTTGGACTGGATGGGCTTTGCCATCCTAAGTGATTCCATGCTGCTGTCAATGTGCAGGAGAGAAAAGCAGTCAGAGGCCGATGTGGACAGACAGCAGTGCCCAGGGAGTGCCCTGCACAAAGCCAGGCTCCTCTGCCGGGCAGGACGAGCTGGGAGTAGAGCAGAGCAGCTGCCAAAAGCAGCCCAGAGCTGCTGGAGAGGAGAAGCTCCGGGCTGTGCAATGAGATCTCAGCCCCCGACGGGTGGGAAAGGCCATTTCACAGGGGTCTGCTCGGGTCTAGAGGGGTGGAGAGTCAACCACGGGGTCCCACCAGAGGCATCGGTGCTGGAGAGCCAGGGCAGCTGCCCCTGCCCCGGCGTGGGGAGGCCGCTTGCAGAGGCGTCTGGTAGCAGAGCCGCTGTTCCCTGGCGACTGTCTTAGACCCTGTGATCTCAAGGAGGGGGCCTGGCAGCGGAGCAGGTCCGACAGGGCGGAAACAGCTCCGTCTGAACGCGTTTGTAATGCTGGGGAAGCGGCGGCGAGCGGGGACCCGACGGGGGAGTCGGGTGCCGGTGCTTCTGGCCACGGGAAGCCGTAACCTTCCCTCCCGGGTTAGGAGCAGCCTGCCGTGGGGCGTCACGGCACCGGTACCAGCTGCAGAGGAGCTGGCTTCTTTCTCCCCTGGCCAAGATGAGGTCTCGGGTGGGAGGATGTTCTAAGTGACGGGAGCGCCGGCTGCGGCTGCAGACACCCGAACCCCTTCTGCCGGCGAACTCCGACGCAGATGCTGCTCCGGGTGTTTGAGCAGCAGCGAGGTGTAAAGGGACGGGTGACAGCAGTCATCTTTCATTTCCAAAGGGATCGGGCGCTCGTCCCGCAGGAGGAGCAGCTGCAGGGGCCGGGAGGGCAGCACCAGGTGCAGGCGCTGCGCTGGGGCTGCTGCCTGCAGCCGGGGCGAGGGAGCACAGGGAGCCCCGGCGCCCGGCCAGGCGGAGACGCGGCGCTGCTCTGCCTTCCGCAGCTATTCAAGCCCTGGCAAAACAATTAGGGGGAAATCATGTTTGCAGTCGCTCTATTTATAGGGCTCTCCCTGCGCTGAACCTGCTGTTTCTAGGAAGCGGGTGAAGGATTCACTCAAGTCGAAACCAGGCAGCTCCGCGCCTGCAGCCGAGCAGGAACAGGGAAGGGCTGAACACTTGTTTACTCGCTGCGCGTCCGCAGCTGCTCCCGCTGCCGTCACTCCTCCTCCTCCTCCTCCTCCTCTTCCTCCTCCTCGCATTTTGCTGTTCTCAGAAACACAAATACGAGCGGCGACGGAGGACGGGAAGGGGGAGCTGTCTGAAGCTGCTGCTCAAGCCTGTCGAGCGGCACAGAGGGTGCACAGAACCCCGGGACTGCTTGGCTGCAGGAGACTTTAAGATCGGCCGGTCTGGCCCTTGACCCGGCCCTGCCTGGTCACCCCCAACCCCGGTCCCTCAGCACGGGGTCTCTCTGCCTTTTGAATCCCTCCAGCTGAGAGCCTGGACCAGGCTGCCCAGGGAGGCTGCGGCTGCCCCCAGCTCCCTGGAAGTATTCAAGGCCAGACTGGCTGGGGCTTGAGCACCTTGAGCACCCCCTCAGTGTGGGGGGGGTCCCTGCTCAGGGCAGGGGGGTGGAACTGGATCATCTTGAACCCTTCTATCGATCTGTGAATCTGTGGGGACCCTAGCATTGCCCTGGGCAGCCTGGTCCAAGGTTTGCTAGCCCTTTGGTTGAGGAAACATCTCCTCACATCCAGCCTAAAGGGGCCCTGGCACAGCCCGTAAAGGCTCCTCCCCGTGGCAGAGCGGTCCAGCTGTACCTGCCTGCTGGGCTCACCCGCTCCAGCTGCACATCCCTGGGTACAGCTCATCAGGCACCATCGTGAGCACAAGCTGCCCGAGTCCACGACACAGCTGACCGTCCTGGAACTCACCCGGCTGCCAGGAGTAACAGGGCAGGGGCTTGCACAGGCTCTGTAGCGGGGCCTGGGGTCAGGGCATTGGGCAGCCGAGGTGTGGGGTGAAGCATCAGACGGGCAGGAGTGGCCAAGCTGGAGTCTCACTTGGGGTGAGGATAGAGGCGGTGGAGCCTCTCTCTGCCGGCCGCTCCCAGTTTGGGACGGGCGTCAGCAGCCGCCTTCGCTCTGTGAGTACTCGGCCTCTCTGCGCCTTCTGGGGAAGGGTCTGGAAGCTCCGGAGCGGAGCATGGCAGGCTTAATTACAGCTGCTGGCCAGACACAGCCTCTCTGTCCCTCGGGGCTCAGCCGAGCTGGAAACACAGGTATTGTCTGTGTCCTGATCACAAAGGCTATAAAAGCCCGGAGCCCCCCGGCTCTGGGAGGTGAAACTGTGCCCGGCTGGTTCTCCCGTTCCAGCAGCACGGGACCACGGTGTCGAGAGCTCCTGTCTCTCTTGGGAATGTCTCGTCACACGCGGCACGTGGTGGCCCTGGGGAGGCCATGGGCTGGGCAGCACCGGCACCAGGCAGCAGGGTTAGGAAGGATTTAACCAAGCGGCGAGAGGAACCGCTGCCTGGGGTGCCTGTCGAGGGGAGCCCGCGGGGCAGGCAGGTCTGGCAGTGCTGTCGGGAAGGTGCTCCTAGCCCTGTGGGGGGACAGCAGAGCCCTCCCTCCCCACGGTGCCGATCGATCGTGGAAGCCTCCTGCAGCTCTTCTGTTGCCTTCCAGGTCAGCGCCGTCGCAAAGGGAAGAAGATGCCCAGCCCAGCAGACGGTGGGACGGACCCTGCTGCTGTGATTTATTCTTTTAATTAAAAGCTTTTTAAGCTTTAATTACAGAGGTGCCGAGCGCTCGGGATCCAAGAGGAACGAACGCCTCGGTGCTGGGGGCAGCTGAAGCACCCGGGCTGTAATGACACCCGTATTTCTAGTGGGGGGCTTCACCGGGGAGCAGACCCGACCCAGCAGCTCCGGAATGGTACGGGAGGAGAGCTGTTGTCAGGCTGAGTTAAAGCTGCTTTGAGTTCACAGCACCAGGGAGGAGAGGGGGGGTTATTTCCTGGCTTGAACATCCCTCAGACTTCCCCGGGGACAAAGGGCATCGACTGCACGATGTCGACAGCCGGGCACTACCCTGAGTCACGGGCTGTTGGTTCTGATCCGCGTGGAGCCCACGGGAAAGGCTGGGGGTGAGCAGCTGTGGCACTGCAGCTGGGAAGGGTTCTGCACTGGAAACCAGCTGGGGTTTCTCACACCCCTCTTCCTCATCACCGCTGTGGGGTGAGCCCCCTCCCTGCATGTCTCCCGGCTCCAGGGCAGCTGATTGTCCTGATGCCCCCACCCCATCCCAACTGCTCCTGCGCCCTGGCCTCGGGGAAGGGATGCTGCAGCTCCTGCTCCTGGCAGCTGGAGAGAGAAGCGGGAGGGGTTTGGCCAGTGATCCCGCTGAAGGCTGCGGAGAGGGTGAATGACAGTGTCTGCGAGGCCCTTCCGAAGGACTCGGGTGTTTGTGCCCTCTGGGTGCTCTCTGCCCTGGTTTCCCCTGAAGCAGCTCTGTTTTGCAGAGCTGGCTCTTCCAGGCTCAGAACCTAGGAGGGGGTAGGATCTGCATCAGGCTGAGGGCTGGAGACCAGCTGAGGACAGACGCTGCTCCGCTCAGCAACCCCTGGGCTTGCTGGCTACTGGAACAGCTACTCGGGCCCAGGGATGCTCCTTGCAGGGAGACAGCTCTGTGCTGGGGAATCCCCTGGTGAGGGGCGGGTTTGGCTTTGTTGGCTTCTCCGTGGCCCCTCTGCCTGCTCTGAAACCAGGTGTGGAAATGAAATGAAGTCACGTGGAGAGTGGTGAACCGACACACTGAACCAAAACAGCCGAACCAGAGCGCAGGCAAGCAGACAGAGCACGTTGGTCCCCTTGGATCCTCTTGCATCTCCCTCCCCTCCTCTCTATCTCAGGGTTCTCACCAAGGCCCTCAGCCCCGCTGCCTGGGGAGCTGCCTCAAGACCAGAGGGAGCAAATGCAGCCCTGGAAGGACTTTGAAGGCCGCAGGTTTCGAGTTGCCAGTCCTCATCTCACACCAGTCCCCAGGTCTGTAGGCAGCCGCCTGCCCTCTCCCAGAGCGTCCCGTCGCCTGAGGAGCAGCAGTGCAGCTTCTTCTTGTTCACACCCTCTCTGGAAGCAAATCCACCCTGGCAGCCTGCTCTGCTCTGCTCTGCTCTGCCCTGCTCTGCCCTGCTCTGGTGGAGCTCCCAGTCACCCTCCCCACGCCCCCAGTCAGTGCCCACGTTGGCGCTGGGATGGAGAGGTGCTCCCTTAGCCCTGCGGTCAGCCGTGGGCTGGGACAGCCTGCCTGCACATCCCGACTCGAGAGAAGGGGAGGACTCAGGGTCACGGATCCCCTTGGGTGACGTTCAGGAGGTTTCTGTAACAGACAGACCCCGACCAGCAAACCTCGCTGTCCTAAGTGATGGACGGTAGACAGCAGCATCTCCCTTTGCAGGAGCACGATGCTCGGCGACCGTCGGCGTTTGCAGCCTGCCGTGCTGGAGGCCCGTGGGCTCCAGCTGGAGCCATCGCCTTGCACTGCACCCCGGTCGTCGCCTGGCTCCCAGCGCTGTCTCTTGGCCCCCCTGAAGCTGCCGTTGCCGGGGTTCGGAAGGGAAGGTCTGTCCAGGGAAGATGCAGATGCGGGAAATAGAAGCCATTTCTCACATTGATTTTACGTTTGCGCCAGCCCTCGCGAGTCCCCGAGTAATTCATCAGCTTCCTAGGAATAAACGACTTTGATAACTTCCAGAAAACTCTGGAAGGGTCTGGGGAAACCAGCCGAGTCCTCTCTGCATCGCGGGGTCGGGTCCTCTTCCTCAGGGCTGGACGTAGCTGAGGAGCCCTGAGCAGGGTCCCCCGTAGCTCGGGAGTCGGCGGCTCAGGGCTGCTCTGCTTGCGGAGGTGTCGGGGTCGATGTTTGCAGTTGGGAGCTTAGAGGGGGGCTGAGTGGAAATTCCTTCCTCTGTGAAAGCCCTGGGGGGGCCATTTTTCACCGCAGCACCAGCCGAGCAGCCAGCAATTAACTAACAGCCAGCAATTAACTAATAGCCAGCAATTAACAAGTGGCCAGTGAACCAGAGGCGTTAATGACATCGGTGAGGGGGGCTCCTCGCAGGTTTCCATCTCAGAGCCTGGTGCTGCCTGTGTTGGCATCAGCTCACGAGGGCAGGGGAGACGCAGAGCTCCCCCCGACACGCAGAACCCTCCCCGTGCCCGAGGCAGTGCAGGGGGAGCGGGGGCCGCAGGGTCCCTGCACGGGTGGCCGAGGTCTGTGTCGTGGGCAGCGTGGATTTCATCGACAACGGCCAGGACAAACCCTTCTGTAGTGCTGGCCTCTGCCCTGCTTTGGTAGCCCCCTTCTGCCTCCACAGTGTCTTTGGTGGGCTCGGGCAGCCGGACTGCTGAGGGTTGGTGCCTGCAGCGGCCTGGTGACTCAGGTGGGAGCACTGAGTGGGGCTGGAGGAGCCAGCAGCGTGGAGGACGGCATTTAAAAGCAGCAGAGGAGGCTCTGTCTCCTTCCACCCCCCCGGCATCTCTGCAGGGGTGCTGCCTGTGCTGAGCCCTCTGAACGCAGCAGCCCTGCCGGAGCAGAGGGGCTGGTTTCTCCTGGGCTTGTTGCCCCCCACCCCGGCTCTGCTGAGCAGAGGCTGTGCCCTGGGGGGGGTTCACTGAAGGAGGGGAGCTGGTGTGCCGGGTCGGAGGGCTGGGTGAGTTTGTGTGCCTTGGACAGGATCAGCCTGAGAGCCTTGGGGAGGCCAGGCAGCTCCTTTTGACCTGTGTGCCAGACCCCAGAGCTCTCAGACAGCCGCTCTGCCACTCCGTGAGGCTGCAGCCAGAGAGCTCCCGAGCATCAGCTCAATGGGAGCTGGGGGCTGTGGGCTCCTCTGGCCCTTCTGAGACCTGGGGAGAGGGGCTGTGGTGGCGAGAGCTGGGCTCAGTCCGAGACTGAGACTCTGGTGGGGGAACTGGGGCAGAACTCCTCCTGGTCTGTGCTTTACGGAGGAGCAGCCTGGGGCTCTGGGCTCCGTGCTCGGGTGAGAGGAGTCCTTGCCCATGGACTGGGTGGTCCGAGGGCCCTTCTGTGGTTCCNTTTTGACCTGTGTGCCAGACCCCAAGCCTCTCAGACAGCTGCTCTGCGACTCCGTGGGGCTGGGTCCCACAGAGGCTGCAGCTGAGGGAGAAATGACCCTGCAGCCAGAGAGCCCGGGTGAGAGGAGTCCTTGCCCTTGGACTGGGTGGTCCTGAGGGCCCTTCTGTGGTTCTCCGCAGAAGCCCAGGGGCTGGCAGGAGGCGGTGGAGGTCAGTGAGTGCTGTCACCGGAGGTCTGCGTGGGGTCTGGTACCGGTGTGCGGGCAGAGGTGGTGGCCGCCGCTCTGCCCATGGCAGGGTGTTGGTTACAGGCTGTGCCCGTGGGGGTGCCCTGCCTGTTAACGCTGCCCGCCCCGCGCTGTGGTGGTGTGCCGCCCGGCCAGAGCGCAGGAGACACTCAGTCCCGTGAACAGGGCTGTGGGCTGTCACCCCCTCTCTGCCGAGGAGTCCTCAGGCAGCCTCCCGCCAGCCTGGCCCTGGCTCTCTCTTCCGTTACTGCCAGGCTCCCTTCACCCCCGAGCGGAGTCGTCCTCTCCCGGATGATCCTCCGCAACCGAAATTAGACGGCGGCCGAGTTCACAGCGCTCTGCTTCGCTGCTAATTGGCAGCTGACCAGCTACTCCGCGTTGGCTGCCGAGCTGCACAATCGGAGAAGGCTCCCATTCTTCTCTCTGCGCTTCAAAGCCAATCTGTCGTTCCTTTCTTACATAACTCTGCCTCCTCCCGAGCCATCTGGGCTTCTGGAAGCGCCGCGCGCCGAGAAGCTTCAGAGCCCCCCCTCTCCGGAGCTGCTGCTCCAACTGGAGCCCGAGCGCCGAGGCTCCTCCACGTCGCGTTGCTGGGGCTCCAGGCTGGGGATGGCTCCTGTTGCTGCCCGCCGTGGTTTAGCTGAGGGCTGTGGTGGTCGTTACCCTCCCCTCACGACCCCCCGGCAGCCTGTGGTGCTCGGCTGGGCAGGAGCACCCCGTCTGCTGCGCCAGGGGGGTCACCACAGCCTGCTGCTGAGGGGGCAGGCCCCCTGTGCTGGGAGAGCCGGGCTCCGTGCCTCTCCTGCTGTGAACCCCCAGGGACGGACGGGCCCCACACCCCGGCGCTGTTTGCGGGGAGTCAACTCCGATTCCCCGCTTGTGCAGAGTGCCTGGGTCCCCGGGCCAGCAGAGAGGGCTGTGTGGCAACCTCGTCCAGCTGGATGCTCTCGTCTCTGGGCTCCTCTGTAGCACTCGGTGCCTTGTGCTGCGCGCTAGGGCTCCGCAGCCCCCATCAGTAGCTCCCCTCCGCCGGCCTTTCCCCTCACCTGCCTGTCAGCAGGAAGCAGTGCGTGTAGGGCGGCTGCGCCCCGGGCCGCCGGGGGCTGTGCGGCTTTGTCCACTGGGGTGCCCTGTGCCCAGTCTCTGCCGTTTATGGGGGCTGCTCGGTGAGCTCTGCCCTCGTCATCTCTCCCCCTTGTAGCTTTCGCCTCTGCCCTGTAGCCCGGCCGGGCTGTGCTGGTCAGGGGATGGCTGGGGCGTTCTGAGGCGCTGGGCAGAGGCCAGCGGGGTGAGGTTGAAGAGGGCCCCGGGCAGGGTCCTACAGTGGGGCCACAAGAACCCTCTGCAGGGCTGCAGACTGGAGGATGAGATGAGAGAGTGCCCTGGCAGAGAGGGACCTGGCAGGACTGGCTGACCAGGAGCCAGCAGGGTGCCCAGGTGGCACCAAAGGCCAAGGGCATCCTGGCTGGGATCAGCACTGGTGTGGCCAGCAGGACTAGGGATGGCATTGTCCCCTGCACTGGGCACTGGGGAGGCCTCCCCTCCAGTCCTGGGGGCAGAGCTGGGCCCCTCCCTGCAAGAGAGAGCTGGAGGGGCTGGAGTGGGTGCAGAGGAGCAACGAGGCTGGGGAAGGGACTGGAGGGAAAGGCTGCTGAGGAGAGGCTGAGGGAGCTGAGGGTGTTCAGCCTGGAGAAGAGAAGACTCAGGGGGACCTTCTCCCTCCCTCCAGCTCCCTGAAGGGAGTCAGGTGGGGGTCAGGCTCTTCTCCCGGGCACCCAGCAAGCGGGTCGGAGCCGCAGCAGCAGCTAAAATTACCGGGAGCTCCAGCTCCTGCTGGTGGGTGCCCGATGCCGTTTCTAGGGCAACAGACAGTGAGTCGGTGTGCCAAGACGGCTCCTGCAGTGCCCGCAGTGATCTGAAGTCCGGTGCCGTCGGGCTCGGTGGGAGACTCCCTGCTGGGGAGCTGGGGCTCCTCTGCACTGCTCCCACAGACTGGGCAGCTGCTGCACGGGCTGCCAGGCTCCTGCTTGGACGGACCACCCTTGGGCTGCTGCTCCGGCTCTCGCTTGCCAGTTGGCCCAGGGTTACCCCGATGTAGCCGAAGGATGAGCTTCCTCAGCCAGGGACTGGCTCTGGGGCCGGGCCAGGGGCTCAGCTGAGCAGCTGCCTGCGCTGCGCTGCTCGGCCTTGTCTGGCTGAGTCCCTGCCCGGGGGGTCTTGCTTTCCTTCCAAGCAGCCTGTCGTGCTTGCCCCCGTGTGAGGAGCCTGGCACAGGCTGCTGGCTCTGTCCTAGCCTGGGCCAGCAGGGGAAGGCGAGTGCTTGGGCAGCCGCTGCCGTGCAGGGCAGGATCCCAGGCTGGCTGCCACGAGGAGCTCTGCCCCGAGCGGAGCAGGGTTCATCTTCGCCACGCAGATGGTCTGGTCTGTGTCCGGGGCCCGGGAGGCTGCGGGGCCAGCGCAGGTGGCTTTTGGGGCAGATTTTCAGGAGGGGCTTCAAGCAGGTGGCCCAGTGTGGGATGAAGCTGAGGAAGAGGAGAGCTCTGTGCTCTGCGTGGCTGGGGGAGAGGCAGCATCGCAGAGCTGAGCCTGTTCCTGCCTCCCTCTGCCCCTCTGAAGAAGCTGAGGGGTCGTTTCACCCGTCTGCATCTTGTTCTGCAGGTCTGGAGAAGCAGCTGCTCGGTGTCCAGTGCCCCCCTTCTGCCCCAGGCCAGGGCTGCAGAGCCCCTAAGGGGGACCTTCTCTCTCTCCAGCTCCCTGAAGGGAGGGTGCATCAGGTGGGGGTCAGGCTCTTCTCCCAGGCACCCAGTGCCAGGATGAGAGGGCAGGGCCTGAAGCTGCCAGGGGAGGGTGAGGTTGGCTGTCAGGAAGCCCTTCCTCAGGGAAAGGGTGCTCAGAGCCTGGACTGGACTGCCCAGGGCAGTGGGGGAGTCCCTGTGTCTGGAGGGGTTGAAGGACAGCCTGGCTGTGGCCCTGAGTGCCCTGGTCTGGCTGATGGGATGCTGTCAGGTGCTGGGCTGGGCTGGAGGGGCTCCGAGGGCTCTGCCAGCCTCAGTGACTCTGGGATTCCTTTATTCCATCTGGAGCAGAGGAGGTTCCACATCCAGAGGAGAAGCAGCTTCTCCCCGCTGTGACCGCGTACCTGGCCCTCAGCGCTCTCCTCTGTCGCCATCGGCTCAGAGCGGGCTGGTGAGGGTTAAGATCCGCTTCGGCATCAGTTCCTGGAGCTCTTGAGCTAAAGTTATCGCTCAACTTTTACTACGCTCTGCTGTAGGAGGGTGTTTAATGGGGCTGCTTTGCATGAATTTACTGCAGAGGAGAGCAGCGGAGCCTTCGGAAGGATGAGTAAGAAGCAGCCATCAGCCGGATCAGCTCCATCTGCTTTGCAAAATCAGTTCTTAGTGCTCTTGGCCGCGGCAGGCGTTTGCAAACGAGGTGGAGGCATCAAGCAAACGCATCTGTGAGCGAGGACCTCTCCGTGCCCGGATCGAGTGTGCAGTGAACAACCATCAGATAGACATCTGCTCCTGCTGCAGCAGGCAGCCCGCCCGCCCGCGCCGCCGGGCACCTCGTGCTGGCGTGAACTGCTGCACGAGGACGCTCCTCTTCTCACGGAGCAGTTGCACCTAGAGCTGCTGGGGCCCTGGAGCAGCCGCAGGGGTGCAGCAGTGCCTAACTAGGGGGGCATCTGTGCTCCGAGCGCACGCTCCCCTTTGCCCGCCGTGCCTGTTCCTGGGGAGCAGCGGATCTTCAGGAGGGACTGGTGGGGGTTTCCAGGCCTGACCCAGGGACGAGCACCCGGTTGCTGTGCAAGAGCAGGCTGTGGCTGCTCCACCCCTGGCAGTGCCCAAGGCCAGGCTGGATGGGGCTGTGGGCTCCCTGGGCTGGTGGTTGGTGTCGCTGCCCGTGGCAGGGGGTGCACTGGGGGAGCTCTGCGCTCCCTCGCAGCCCAGCCCGGTGTGGGATTGCATAACTGCATCGGCTGTGGATGAATGGGTTGTGATGGGCTGATGCGAGCTGGAAAGACGCTAACATCGGGGGGGGGGGGGGGTTTTTTTAGTTGTGGGCTGGGCAGAAACCGCTAATGCGCTCGGCGGAGGCATCGCTGCTCCCCAGCGTGGCTGCTCCAGGCTGGCCCCCCGCACAGCCTCTCTGTGTCCCAGGACACGCGGGGCATGCGAGTCCTGCTGCCGCCATCCCTCCGAGCCTTCCTGGGCGCAGAGCCCTTGCCCCGGTCTGCCCCCCGTGCCCGGTCGCACGCAGTCCTCCCGTAGCCTTTTCCTCTGCTGGCAGGGTGCTGCTGCCAGCTCAGGGGTTCAGCTGCCTGGCTCTCCCAGCCCAGAGTGCCGCTCGCCACAGTGCGGGCGTCTGGCACCGCCTGCTGAGGGCAGCCAGGGCAGTGGGGCGGCTGGGGAGCGGCGTCCGATGGCTCTGGGCTGTGCTGGGGTGGGCAGGGAGGTGCCGGGGGCTCAGGGCTTGGGGCCCTGCCAGCAAACAGTTGTCCTGCTCCTGGAGGAGCCGCCTGGTCACCCTTCTCTGGACCCTCTGGACATCTTTCTTGTGTAGCGGGGCCCAGAACCGCAGGCAGTGCTCAGGAGGGGTCTGTGTTCCCCCGCACCCTGCGGAAGGTCCCTCCGTGGCCGCGGGGCAGCGGCGGGCGGCTCACAGCATGTTCAGAGCGACCGAGCGCTGCGTGCTGGCTCCTGGCTGCGCTCGGCCCCGCTGAGTGATCGGGGCCTTTTGGAGGTCGTGGCGATGGAACGCTCCTGCTGGAGCGGGGAAATGGCCCTCTGACTGATGGGCCGAGGTGCGGAGCAGCCTTCCCGAGGGCGAAATATGGGTCCGCTCCCGCTCCCAGCGCCCGGCAGCCTGCGTGGCTCTGGCTCTGGATTTATTCCTCGTGCTCCCAGTCCATCAAGGGGGGGTGGCTGCTCCCGGAGAGCTGGGTGTGTGAGTAATATTTCCTCGAGCCATTTCATTTCTGCCTGGGCTGTGGGATCCAGAGGCTGGAGCCCACCCCGCTGGCCTGGGTGCCCCTCCGTCTGACTGACCCCGGCTACCTCCTCCTGCCGAGACCGGGAGGCTGCGGGAGCTGGTGACTGATGGGTGAGGCTCCCGGGCAGGGTGCGGTGCTGCTGAGCCCACGCTGGGTGCCGAGGCCGCTCTCCCCTCTCTGCGACCATCTCCCCTGACTAGCAGGGAAGGGATGGCTGCTCCTCGGGTCGCTTGAGCTGGGGCTGCGTTAGCATCGCCGAAGTGCGGTGCCTGGTGTGTCCGACAGCGGGGACACTCGTGAGCTGGGAAGCCCTTCCTCAGGGAAAGGGTGCTCAGAGCCTGCACTGGACTGCCCAGGGCACTGGGGGAGTCCCCGTGTCTGGAGGTGTTGAAGACCCTGAGTGCCCTGGGGTGGCTGCTGGGGTGCTGCCAGGTGCTGGGCTGGGCTGGAGGACTGGGTGACTGTGCTTCTGGCTGCTCCCTTTTGCTCCCCAAACCAGGCTGATCGGCGTCTGTATTCTCCTCCCAGAAGCCGTTTGTTTTCCTGACTCTTTACATAACCCAGTTGGAGCTAAAATTATCCTGGTGCTGCAGCAGCAGAGCTCTGGGGTCCAGCGAGCACCCCCAGGGATGACTCTGGGCACAGCGTGCTTTCCTCTGTGCGGGAAGCACGGTCCAGTTTGGATGGACACGCCGCCTCCCACTCTGCATCGAGGAGGGCGCAGGTCAGTCCTCTCCTGTGCAGCAGCTCTGAGCGTCCTCCTGCTGGGTCTCGGGCACTGGAGGTGGCAGAGGATGCTGAGCACTGGACTTGCGTATGGGCACCAGGCACCCTGCCGTGTGTGCCCGCTCTGGGCACGCAGTGCTGCGCCCGCCCCGCTCCAGGCCATGCCCGCCAGCGTCCCCAGCGCTGGGGGAGCTGCCCTCCTGCCCTGTCTCCACGAGGCAGTGACGTGGCTCAGGGTGACCGGCCAGAGGGCTCAGGTCTCTGGGGGGTTAAGATAGAGACTCAGAGCCGAGGGGTTAGGTGTCTGAGGAGCTGTGGTGTCCTGCACTCTGACAGCAGGATCCCTCCTGGGGCTGGTAGGACCTCTCAGGCCAGGGCTCTGGCCTGTTCGAGTTGTTCCTTGCCAGAAGCCCACTCGGTGAGAGCAGGGGCAGCCGGCTCTCTCGGGGAGGAGCCGCTCTGCTGTTACAGAAACCCCTTTTGCTTTTCCTCGCCTCCTGCCCTTGCAGCTCCGTCTGCCTCTGCCTGGAGTCGGGGTGATGCTGCTGTGGCAGGGGGGCTGCACTGGGTGATCTTCCCACCCTGATGGCCCTGTGAGAGAACAGTGGCTTGAGGTTTCGGTTGAGCAGTTCCTCGCTCTCAGGGTGCTGTCGGGGTGCTGTCGGGGTGCTGTCGGGGTGCTGTCGGCGTGCTCTCAGGGTGCTGTCGGGGTGCTGTCCGATTCTGAGGAGGTGGGAAGTGCTTTCCTAGCTGCTCTTGGAAGCCTTCCCTCCAGCAGGAGCTTCTGTAAGGGGTTCTGGGGTGCTTTCCTGCCACGAGGCCGCGCTGGCCGTGTCTGTTCATGGGGGGCCCTGTTCTGCACAGCGCTGCGCACAGCTGACCCTTGACGGCCGCGCGGGTCCATGTGAGGGTCTCAATGCACGGGTGCAGACTCGACACGGGTCCCCTCCCGCCGTGATGGCTCTGTAAGAACGCACACACACACGCAGCTGTAGCACCTTCCCCACCTTCTCGTGGCCACTGTTGCCAACCAAGCGGGTTTACCTGTGCTCTGAAATCCCTGCTGAGGCGAAAGGCCTGGGAGAGTCCGGGCTCTGAATCCGGGCAGGGGGCTCCTGGAGGGTTAGCGTGCTGCTCCCACTGCTTCCTGCTGCTCTCCGTCGTGAGCAGCTGCTTTCTACGTCTCCCGTCGTGGTGTGGGGTGTCTGGGGGACACCGGCGAGGCTGCAGCTCCGGTCATCCCGGCGCGGGGTGCTCTGACGTTCACGCTCCCCCCTTCAGTGTTCATGGAGCCTTCAGACCCCCTCGGGTCACGCAGGCAGGCGGTGCCATTGGTGTCTGGAGGTGTTGAAGGACAGCCTGGCTGTGGCCCCGAGTGCCCTGGGGTGGCCACTGGGGTGCTGTTAGGGGCTGGGCTGGAGGAGCTCAGAGGGCTCTGCCAGCCCCCATCGTTCCAGAAGCTCTGGGCAGTCACCAGCAGCTCTGCAGGGAGAACTGGGCAGATGTAAGCGAGCATTTGGGGGGGCTGACTGAGTCCTGCACGGGGTGGCCGCTCTGTGTATGGATGGCACGAGGGAGAAGCCTGGAAGCGCGCGTGTGTGAGCAGATGGTTAGACCTGCCACCAACTGTTACCTCCTCAGTGCAGAAAACACCGAGAACGATTTAAGATCTTGTTTTCACACAACGATGAAAGCACCTGCCCCTCAATGCGGGGATCAACAGCCTGAGCGAAAAGAGATGGCTTTGAAAGACTGTGGCTCCAGTGGCTCCGCAGCCATCGACACGGGGCGAGCCCCGAGGGCTGTCTGCACCGCTGATGCCACTGCTGAGTGTTGCACTGGGCAAGGACCACTGCAGGGGTGAGATCGCCCGGTCCTGCGGGGCTCAGGAGGCTGCAATGGGGTGGCCCAGGTGTGGTTTCCCCGGTGGGAGCAGAGATACCCTGGTCTGGATCCTGTGCTGTGAGGCAGGAGTTGTGGCTGGTGTCTACCATCACCGGCCACCACTGTCCTTCTCCAGGCTGAGACTGGGAGGGGGATGCTGGGGAAGCTGTCCTTACTAGGCTGAGGCTGGGAGGAAGGTGCTGGGGAAGCCTCCCCTTTGAGGCTTTGGTCCTGCTCTCATCGCTGAGGAAGACCTGTGCCCAGCACTGCCTCTTGCAGCCATTGCAGAAGACCCCAAGGCTGTCGACCCTCTGCCCTTCCCCTGCTGTGTCCGTGTGGGAGCAGGGAGCAGCTCCCAGTGTCCAAGGGTCTGCTCCAGCAGCCCCTGGCTTGGAGCACAGCTTCCCCCTTGGACACCTCCCGGGTGGGAGCTGCTGCGGGTGCGAGACCTGGGCAGGAAGCCTCCAGCAAGGGCTCAGGAAGGGCTCGGGGTGGCCGCCTGCGTTTGCGCTGGGCTAGGAGCGTCCCCCTCAGGACTGGAAGCGGGGTGGGTTTTTCCCTCGGGTGCTGGCAGGGTGGATTGGAGAGGACTGCGTGGCTCCCCTGGCTCCCGGCAGCTTCTCCTTCCTCCCGAACGCAGGACACCACCGCTTTCAAGGCAGCCGACGGCTCGCAGGGCCACACAGCCCGTTGTAGCCCTTCAGCAGTTCCAGGAGCGCGGCGCCGCGGAGAGCAGCCCTCGCTGTCGGGCGTTGAGCGCTGTTGAAAGTAATTAAAAGCCGGGTGTCCGTAGGAGTCTGCAATCCAGCTGGAGCTGGAATTGGATTCTCTTGTACAAATTGCACTGTGGTGGAGGACACCCCCTCTGCAGCGCCAGGGCGGTGAATACACAGCCTTCCGGAGGGGGAAACAGGGGGAACTGAGGAGAAGCCAAGCTAAATTATTTCTTGTTATTCCTCTCTGACAGCGCAAGGCTACAGCCCTCGGGCAGAGTGTCTGCTCTTCGGCTCCCACTGCTCATGATCAGACAAGCAGAGAGTCCTCCTGGCTGGACAGGACCCTCCAGGGTCACCCAGCCCAGCCCTCACCCCAACAGCTCCCCAACCCCCAGACCATGGCCTCAAGTGCTCTAGCTACTCGGTTTTTAAACCCCTCCAGGGATGGGGACTCCATCCCCTCCCTGGGCAGCCTGGTCCAGTGCCCAGCCACTCTCTCAGCACAGAGCTTCTTCCTCAAATCCAGTCTAACCCTCCCCTGACGCAGCCTGAGGCCACTGCCCCTCGTCTCAGCATTAGGAACTGGGGAGCAGAGACCAGCAGCAGCCGCACTACAGCCTCCTGTGAGGGAGCTGGAGAGATCAGTGAGGTCTCCTCTCAGCCTGCAGCGCTGAGTTCCTCTGTGATGTAGAGGGGGTCTGGGTGCAGCACTGAGTTCTCTGTGATGTGGAGGGGGTCTGGGTGCAGCACCGGGTTCCTGTGGATGGGACTGGATGCTCTTTCCAGGTTGCTTCCAACCCGCAATGCCCTGCTCTGTGACTGGGTCTGGGGGATCCTGCTGTGCCAGGGGGATCAGACTGGGTGATCTTTCCAGGTCCCTTCCCACCCCTAGGGATCTGTGAGTTGGTGTTCAAAAGCCTCGTGCCGTTTGTTTTCATCCGTCTGCTCATCATCTGCTCATCCCCATCCCGCAGGACCGAACCGCTGCCCGGGGGGCACTGGGGGGCATCCCAGCAGCCTTTCCTGGAGGGAAGGTGGTTGTGGCGCTGCAGCTCTCATGGCTTGAAGGCTTCCAGGTCTTTGAGTGCAGTTCCTGATCAAAACTGACTGCTGCTCCTTAGGAAGGGAAGGAAAGCGGAGGTGACTGCTCTCCTCTGGAGCAGAGCATCCTCCCCGCCGCAGCTGAGTTCATTAAACAGCTGAATCACCGCCGAGGTGTGACCCCCTGTAGACTCGATCTCGTTTCAGGGCTCTGCTGCGCTGGGAGGCTCCTGCCACTCGGTTTCCCTCTGGGTTCTGCTGGATTTTGAAAGGCTGAATCCCCGGGAGAGACCCCAGCTGGGCTGGCCTCTCACAGCTCCCTCCTCGTGCTTTCCCCCCCCGGGTGGGTTCCCAATCTGGGTGGCAGCCCCTGGCACAGTGCTTGCCCCTTCCCAGCTCCTCTGCAGCTGGCAGTGAGACTCTGAGGGGCTTCTGAGCCACGTGATCTTTCCACAGGGGGTGCCCGTGCAGGGGTTGGAGCCTGGTTATCACAGAATCATCAGGGTTAGAAAGGACCTTCAGGGTCAGGTCCCTCGAGTGCTCCCAGCACAGCCCAGCCCGTGGCTCCCCGACAGGTGCTCCTGTCCCTGCTGCCTCTGACAGCCTGCCCGTGGGCCCCGCGGTTTCCCCATCAAGCCCTGTTCCCTCCGGTTTGCCTGCCTGCAGCGTGGAGGGAGGGGGACCTTTACAGCCCCTCCGGGTCTCTCTCTCGCTGCAGATGCTGCTGGAGGTCCCCCGGGGAGGTGCTGGAGTGTCCCGAGCAGTGGCCCCTGTGCCGTGGCAGCCCTAACTGAGGACTGAGCTGGCTGCCAGGAGAGAGCAGCCCAGAAGAGAGGCTTTGCTGGGTGCTGTTCAGCTCTGGCACTCGTTCAGCTGCGCTGGGCTCGAGGCTCAGAGTGATTCTGCTCTCAGGCCCTAGCACGATGCTCTGCTCCGCGCCTTCAGCTCGGCAGCAGCACGGAGGCCGAGGGCCCCACGACTGCGTGGGCTCAGGCTGCAGCACCCCGAAGGCAGCAGATGCTGCTCTGGAGAGGGCCCAGCTCTGAAACAACCCTGAGTGTTTATGGCTGGGAGCGGGGCTGGCTGGCTACTGAGGGGAAACCAGAGCAAAGCCCAGCAGAGCGCTTTCTGGAAGGGAGGAGCGGGCTGTGGTGCCCGGCCAGGGGCAGAGCCCGCGGGAGGCTGCGATGGTGCCTTGCCATGGCCAGTCGCCAAGGCAGGGCTGGCAGCGTGGTGCTGAGTGCTTGGGTGACTGCAGAGGAAACAGCAGGCTGGTGCCTCCCGCTCGGAGCGGGGCCCAGCACGTTAAAGCAGGGTGAGAGTCTCCCTGTGCCACGTCTCCCCGGCCCGTTCTGTAGGCCCCTCGAGCCCTTGGCTGTGCAGAGCAGTCCTTAGCAGAGCGGTTGCTCCCGAGTCTCTCGGGCGATGACTTGGGTTTCCTTGTGTGCAGCGTCTGTGGCAGCTTCGGAGGAGGATGGAGGCTCCCTGTGCACAAGGAGTCCTGTGGAAAGGCCGAGGGGGATGGTTACCAGTTGCTCCAGGAGAGATTCCAGCTGGATTGGAGAGGGAAGTTGTTCCCACTGAACAGACAGTGGAGGGGTCTTCCCAGGGCAGGGGGGGATTGCTCAGCTGGAGACAGTGCTCAGGCTCAGCTGGATAGGGGTCTGGGCCAGCTCATTGCAGCTGGATCCTGCTGTGAGAGGTTGGGCCAGGTGATCCCTGAGCTCCCTTCCGACCCGGGAGCCTGTGGCAGCTGTGTGCGTCAGGCCAGCTCTAGTATTGGGCTTGGGAAGGACCCCAGCTCTCTCCTCAGCAGAAAGTGAGCAGCACGATGTAGAGGCAGCATCAGTTTAGCTCCAAGGAGCCTGCTGAGCTCTTCCCTGGGAGCTGTGGAGGAGAGGCAGGGGCACTCACACAGCAACTGCTTCTTCAGGGAAATCCCTGGGGAGAAGAGGGAAGCTCTCCCACCACCGCTGGAAGGCAGACTCGGGCGTCGTTAGGGCTCTGTGGAAGTGGATGTGAAGGCTGCAGAGGGTGCAGCCCCCGCTCAGCTCGGGGGGTGATTAATAGCTGGATGTGGCTCGCACGATCTGCCTACCTTGCAGGATGGAGGGTTGCCATCTGGGACACAGCCAGCCCGTTCTGGCCGACTCGCTGAGCCGCTCGGCACGGGCCGCTGTGGTGCCTCCATCTGCTCGCTCACCGGCTCTCCATCTCCTCGCTGACAGCTCGTTCAGACCTCACCACTCCAGGGTTTTTGGTTCAGGATGGCTCCATCCTTCCACCTCTTATCTTAATGACTTTCCAGAGGCCATCCATCAAGCCTTGGCTCCCTCCTGGGGCTTGTAAGGCACTGTCTGCAGGAGCAGCCGGCCACCTGCACTGCTCCTGTGCCGCTGGACCTGGGGGCTCCTGCTCTGGCAGGGGCATTGGGCGGGATGATCTTTCGAGGGCCCTTCCGACCCCTAACTCTCTGTGAGCTGGGTGATGACTCCGTGAGCCTTGAGAGCCAGCGCTGGCGGCAGGGTGAGGGCAGGCAGTCTCTGCAGACAGAGCACCTCCTCCAGCAGTTGCACGAAGGCGTTGATGGATTTTTGGACCAACATTGCTCAGAGAGCTGGAGCCCCTGTGATCTGGGGACAGGCTGAGAGGGTTGGGCTGGTTCAGCCTGCAGAGGACCTGGGGGGACCTGGTAGTGACCTTCCAACCCCTGTAGGGGCTGTCAGAGGGCTGGGGAAGGCTGCTCCCAGGGGCAGGGAATGAGGAGTCCTGGTTTGATGCTAGAGAAGGGCAGAGGGAGGCTGGACAGGAGGAACAAGAGCTGGGAGCTGAGGCTGGGGGATCCCTGGACCAGGCTGCTCCATCCCTGGAGCCATTCAAGCTCAGGCTGGCTGGAGCTCTGGGCACCCTGTGCTGGGGAGTGCTGGCCCTGCTGGGTGCAGGGGGGTTGGACTGGGTGCCCTTCCCACCCCTGTGGTTCTGTATCTCTTTTTCCCCAAGTCCTGGTCCTTCACAGTGGGAAAAACCAGAAGAGCTGTGGCTCCTCGTTGCCCCCAGCTGCCCTGTCCTCCTGCAGGGAGGGTGCAGCCCTCTCAGGCTTCCTCGGGGCTGTTGGTTTATGTGCAGGAGATCAGGAGGTCAGGCGATTTCAGCTCAGTGAAGCTTCCAGCAAATTCCATCATGCATAACAATCCGGTCTTTTCGAGCTAACAAACCTCTCCTGCGAGGATATTTTGCTCACTTGAGCAGAAAACAGGCTGCATTAGCAGCTTTCCTGAGCAACGCTCTCCACGAGCAGAGCGGAGCGGCCCGGGATGTGGCTTCCGCGTCCCGCTCTGCCGCTGCCCTGGGAGTCCAACCCCCTGCACCCAGCAGGGCCAGCTCCCAGCCCTTGTTCCTCCTGCCCAGCCTCCCTCTGCCCTTCTCCAGCTCCAACCCGGGACCCCTTGTCCTGTCGCTCCCTGCCCCTGGGCACAGCCCTCCCCAGCCCCCTGACAGCCCCTGTCAGGTAATCGGGAGTGACCCAGCAGGCTCTGCTGACAGCTTCCAGCCCAGGTGAGGCTGAAGACAGGGTCTGGGGGTGGGATGGGTCAGCTGGGCTCAGGGTTGGGCTCCGTGAGCTCGGAGGGCTTTGCCATTCTATGGCTCTCCGAAATGCTCGGCTGAACCCAGCCTTCCATCCTCGCTCCTGACAGCCTCCTGGGGCATCGGCCAGGCTCCCGCTGCCGCGGCAGCTGCGCTGGCTGGCTCAGCCCAGCGGGATGCGGTGTCTGTGTCCGCGTTACCGCTGATTTCTGTGGGGCTGTGCGGGGCCGGGAGCTCCGCAGCCACCTTGGAGAAGGTTATTAGTGGGGGGGATAACTCTTCCTGGCTTCTTTATTACCTCGGATGAAGACTGAGCTCAATAATCTGGGCGGCTTTGGTTTTCTATCCACCCCCTCCCGGCGGCGCTGATCGATACCGGCAATATCCGCGCACGGGGAGAGTTCTCGGTCGTGGAAGCGCGGGGCCGCCGCCACCCTCGGCTGCAAATCAGCGGCCTCATTTTGTGCGGGGATTAGCTTTAGAGTCGAGCCACATCATATTTCCAGGAGCAGAGCTCTCCAGAGCATTGCTTTCCACTTGCTATTGATTATTATCATTATCTGCAGCCCCGGGTGTTCATCTGTAAGCCCAACTCCTTGTAGCATCAAAGCCAACGAGCTGTAAAGCCGCGGGATGCCGTGCGGGGTCCCCTGGAGAGCAGCTCCAAGGAGAGGCAGCTCTCTGCTGCTGTGAAGGAGCTCTGACACCAGGGTGTCTGGGACTCCGCCAGGGTGTTAAACCCCTACAATAGCGCTCGTAAAACTATTTCCTACCGTTTGGTTCCGCCTGGAAGGGCTCGGGGTGTCTGCAGGCTCTGGATTTAGGTCGACGCCGGCCACTGGCACCAGGTCACAGGCTGAGCTCCATCATCCTGGAGGTCTTTTGCAGCCTTAACATCCGTGAGATTCTCTGCTGCTGCTGGGCCTGTGCTACTGCTGCCGCAGCCAGCGTGGTCGGTCACGGCGAGAAGAGCTCATCGCCGTAGCATCGCATACGCCTGGCAGTCTGTGCAAGTGCAGACCAGCTCTGGGGCAGAGCCTGTGGCTACGGGAGTCACTGCGGGGGTAACTGGGGCTTGGGGGGTCCCACAACTGAAAGGCTTCCACGCAGGTTGGAGTGGCAGCTGCTTGTAAACTCTGCGGGCTCCTCGGTGCAGCAGGAGCCCTTGCTCAGGGAAAGGGTGCTCGGAGCCTGCACTGGGCTGCCCAGGGCACTGGAGGTGTTGAAGGGCAGCCTGGCTGTGGCCCTGAGTGCCCTGGGCTTCGTCTCCACCTCGGGCTGGAACGTCAGGCGTTCATTGCGCGGCGATGCCCTGGCCCTGGATGCATTTGGGATGAAGCGTGAGGCGGATAAAAAGGCTCCTTATCCCATCGGCCTGATGGGTGAGTGTGGCCAGGCGGCTCCTCCGAGGCCGCGCTGCTCACAGGTTGAACCTCCAGAGTGAGGGCGGGCGGGAGGCTCTGCTGCTGCTCCGTGAGCCAGAGCCGCACTCCCCACAGAGGGGAGGTTGCCTGGGCAGCTTCAGCCGTGGGGGAACTCACCTGCACTGAGAACCCTGGGCCTTAGGCTGGGTAGAGCTGANGGCCCCTTCCAACCCTGACCGATTCTGTAACTTTTACCCAGAGAGGGTGAGGGGGCACTGGAGGGGGCTGCCTGGGGGGGTTGTGGGGTCTCCTTCTCTGGAGACGTTTGAAACCCTCTTAGACTTGGTCTGGGTGACCCTGCTGTGGCAGGGGGATTGGACTGGGCGATCTCTCCAGGTCCCTTCCCATCCCTAGTGGTCCTGTGACTCCACAACCCTCAGGCAGCAGACACGGTCCCTCCTCTACCCTTTTCCCAGCAGGCAGGGGGGCAACTCTTGACACCAGTGAAAGGGTAGTGGAAGGAACCTCCCCCGGCGCAGAGTTTGTGCCACAGCAGCCAGCATCGCTGATGAAGCTGCTACCCACCCCGAACGTCCCCCAGGGACTCCTCGCGAGGCTGTAACGGACCTGTGTGATTGAGCGCTGTGGGGAGAGGCAGCGCCTCGAGTGCCTGCCCGGCGACGGCGGCTGCAAATGCACTCTGGCAAACGAGAGCGAGCGAGCTCGTAGTTGGGGTCTGTAAACAAGGGCTCCGGCTTGTTTACATGCAGGGAATAGAAGACTCTGCTCTACCCTGACACCGTGAGTTATCCCTGCAGTGCCAGGGAGCGCCGTGAGACCCGGGCAAGGAAAAGATCCTTCGGAGCTCTGGCTGCGGTGCCAGGGATCCACCGAGCTCTGCATCGCCCGCGCCCAGCAGGGCAGCTCTCCTTCCAGCTCTCGGGGGGCTGTTAGCCACTCTCCCTGCTCTCGGGGGGCTGTTAGTGGCTCTCCCCGCTCTCGGGGGGCTGTTAGTCGCTGGCTCAGTCTGACGAGTGCTGGAACTGAGAGTTCAGGTGGCAGCTGAGTCTGGGTTCTACCCGAGGACCTCGCTGTGCTGGGGAACCACGACTGACCTGACCCTCACGGGTCTTGTGGAGATAGCGGAGCTGAGGGCATAACAGAGCCACCTCCAGCAGACAGCACCGCCAGCCTGAAACCCCAAGCGTTGAGGCCGGCAGCTCAGCAGGAGCTGGCTGCAGACGTCTTCGGGAAAAGAGAGGGATGAAGACATCTCCCACCAGTGCCTTTCAAAGACATCTTCTTCTCAGGCTGGGGGAGAAGGAGGAGCCTCTCCCCCGTCTCCAGCAAGGAAAGGAGCTGCATTGGGCGGTGGGAAGGCGAGCAGAGCTCCCGCGGCAGCAGGAGGCTCCTTCACCACCTCCTTTCTCCCTCCAAATGAGCAAATGGGAGACACAGGCAGGGCCGGCTCCTGGCTGCCTTCCTCTGCCTCCGCTGCCGGCGCAGGCGCCCGCTCACGCGGAGGAGATGGAGAGGTCTGTGATTCCTGCAAAGGGCAGGATTTCACGGGAGCTGACGCTTGGTGAAATGAGAGGGAAGAGGCTGTGTTTCTGCCTCGCTGAGTGCCTGTTTATCCTTGATGCTGCCTCTCGGCTCTGAGCGGCTCTGATATGGTGGGAGGACTCTCTTTCCTCGCGCCGAGCTCGCCAGCAGGAATCTTCAAGCAGGGGGTTTGCTTCCCCATTTCCTCCCATTGCAGGATGAGTAACAGGTGGGAAGAACTGGAGGATTCCGAGGGCTGCAGCCGCTGCCGAGCTGGGGGGGCGTCTGGCTTTGCTTGGTTACGGGAGCTGCTGCCTCCCAGACCTCTGGTTCTGAGAACCTTGGCCCCTGCTGAGTGCCAGCAGTGACAGCCCCGTGCAAACCCGAGGTGATGCTTCCAGCATCCTCTGCCGCTGAATCAGAGCCCTCTAATGATGCAGATCAGTTCTGTTCCCGCAATCAGAGTTTCACTGGGAAGGGTTGACTCATCCCACCCCAAAAGGCCACTTGGCCTCTCTGCAAGTCACAGACCCTCTGACGCCGCGTGGTGTGGAGTAAGGGGGTGACTGCGGAAGGTCCTTGGCGTGGTGGGAGAACAAGGGGCTCGTAGGGTGCTTTGCAAGGGGAAGGGAGGCAGAGCCGGAGCAGAGCGTGCCAGGAGGATGCTCTGGCTGCTCCGGCTGCAGGGGGGCTGCTGCGTGTTGGGATGATGGAAAGCCCAGAGCAGATGAGAGCCGGTGTGTGACCCGGTGCAGCGAGGTCGCGTCCATGCGGCTCCCGTGGGTGGTTACCTGGGGAAGTGGCTTTGGATCGGTATTACCAGCAGGGCATGAACTGTAGGCAGTGCCTCGCTCACGCTGAGCTGTGATCTTCTGCTCTGATGCTCTCTTGCCCTGCTAGGCTTGTTTTCCTTTTAACCTTCCTGGGCACAGGGAGAGGATTACGTGGCCCTGCCGAGGATGCCCTGCAGGGCTCGGGGCCGTGGGGCTGCACTGGGGATGCAGAACGGACCTTCCCTCATTTCCTTGCTCTCTCCCTCCCTCTGTTTCCCTTCAGGTGCAGGAGTCACGGCCTCTGTAGGGTTTCCTAAAGCACGCTGTGCTCCAGGGACTCAGGATCCAGGGCTGCATGTGCTGCTGGCTCCTGTCCCCAGACAGAACTCGTAGGCTGGTTGTGTCCTGAACTCCAGATCTGGGCTCAGGGGGTTGTTCCCGGGGTGCAGAGGGGCTTTCTGCAGCACTGCCTGCATGTCACCTGTCTGCCTTGTTCCTCGTGGGCTCAGAGAGCTGCTTGGGTTGTGTTTGAGACCCCCAAGCTCACTGCGTCCAGCCCTGACCCCAGCTGTCCCATCTCACCCCCAGACCCCATCCCTGAGCTCCAGATCCCCCCAACTGGCAAACACAGCCAGGGCTGGCGACTGAACCCCCTCCTGTGCCAAGGGCTGAGGGCCCTTTCCAGGGAGCAGGGTCTCCTCAAGGCCACCCTCACTCTCCCCTGGGGCAGCCTGAGGCCGTTCCCTCTGGTCCTGTCCCTGGTTCCTTGGGAGAAGAGCCCCCCCCCCAGCTCTCTGCACCCTCTGAAGGATGCACAGGGACACCCGGTCACTGGTTTGAGACAGCAGCACACGCAGGGTTGTCACTGTCACTGGCAGGGGTGTCTGACGGGTGAAGACCCCGCTCCCCCTTAGGTCTCCCCACCTCTCACTCCAGAGAGCCGGGGGGGCGCAGCCAGAGCGCATGGACAGCTGAACACGGCCAGCCCAGGGGTGCCCTTGCCTCTGCTTTGGAGCACGGTCGTTTTGATGACTCCCAATTGACGGCAGCCCCCCCAGGCCCCCCTCCCCCTGTGGTCACGGGAGATGCCGATGCTTTCCGCACTAACTGTCCCGATCCCAGCGCTTCCCCGCTCCGCATCCCGGGGATTGGAGACGGGAGGGGGGGTCTGCGCGCTGCTCTGCCTCAGCGATGGAGAGAGCCAGCCCGCTGCCTTTGCATTTCAAAGCCAGCTGACAACTGTTGGGAGCCTGTGGAGTTACGGAGAGAGGCGTTCAAAGCCCTCCGCATCTCGGGAGCTGGAGCCCTTCTCATCCGGATTCCGTTCATCCGCAGAAAATTCCTTCCACCCGGCTCTTCCAGCGTCGCCAGGAGCCTCCCGGCTTCAGGCTCCCGCTGAGCGACGTCGTCGGAGGGACTCGAGGGGCAGGATAACGCGGGTGCCTGCCTCTGGGTTGTCGAGTTGTTGAGCGAGCGGCTCAGCCGCGCTCGGGGGGCCGCAGCCCAGGCTCCGTCCCACACCTCGGGTTCAGTTCAGACAGGGGGATGCCCCTGGGCAGCCGCTCCTCTAGAGAAAGGGAAGGGTCGTCCTGCACCTGGCAGCGCTAGGGTGGCCAGCAGGACCAGGGATGTCATTCTCCCCTGCGCTGGGCACTGGGGAGGCCTCCCCTCCAGTCCTGGGGGCTGCAGGAAAGAGGTGGAGGGGCTGGAGCGGGTGCAGAGGAGCAGCGAGGCTGGGGAAGGGACTGGAGGGAGAGGCTGCTGGGGAGAGGCTGAGATCTGTTCCCTGAGCAGATGGACTGCAGCCCTCTGACCATCCCCATCGCCTCCTCTGCCTTCGCTCCAAGAGCTCCAGGTCCTTCTGGTACCGGGGTCCCCACAACTGAGCACAGGACTCTGGGTGAGGTGCTGGCAGAAGGAGCCTCCACACCTCCCCTGGTCCCTGCCTGCCCTCCCACACCCTCCCTTTTCCTCAGAGGAAACCCTTGGGGGACAGCAGTCCCCTTGGGGAGACACCCGTCCGCAGAGGCAGGCGACAGCGCTGCTCTCGGCCACCCTCTCACCCCTTCTCCCCGGCGACTTCCAGCCCTGCGAGCTCTGCCTCCCCCCGGTTCTCCTGGGGTTGAGGAGGTGACATCCAGGTGACCTTTCCGATTACAGCCATGAAGAGGACTGGACCCTGATCACAGCCAGGGCTGTGCCCCCCTCAGGGTGTGGGGCAGAGCCACAGCCCGGCCCTGCGGCGCTCATGCCCTCCCGGATGCCAGCAGCTGGCAGACGGTCAAAGGCTGCACGGAGCAGCGGATGGGGGCAGCAGCTCAGCCCAGACCCGGGCAGGGACTGTGCAGCTCTGCACCCTCCCTGACCCAGCACAGAGGAGGGGTTTGGGGGGTAAAGCAAAGGTTCTGGCAGGTGAGCTGAGTGTTCCCCTTGTGAGAGATAAGGGCAGGGTGGGTGGGCACCTTCACTGCCCACAGCTGGCAGCAAACCCACCCCTGAGGGGGGAAAATTGGCTGCAGGAGGAAGGGATAAAAGGGCTGGGGAGGGCAGGGAGCTGCCTGTAAGGCTGCGGGTAGGCGGTCTGCTCTGCTCCCTGCTCCTCTCCTGGTGAGTAGCCCTGAGGCTGGGGTGGGTCTGATGGTGCCCTGCAGCTCTTGGTGGCCACTCGTGGCTGGCTGGGTTGCAGGGGGCTGTAACCATCAGATCCTGCTGGGGTTGTCTCCTCCTGCAGCCTCCCTGCTCCAGTGCTGTGCTGAGCTGAGAGGGCAGTGTGACTCCAAACAGCCTGGTGTCAGGGTGGTGCTGGGTGGCATCAGACCTCCCCCGTGCCTGGCAAGGTACTCGTGTTCCAATGACCGTGTGCTCTGCCTCTCTCTGCTCTGCCATGACCCGGTGTCAGTTGTGGCTGAGGGATCTCTGGAAGGCTCCAGCCTGCTCTGCTGGGGGTTCTCTGTGCTCCTGCCCCTGCTGCTCGGGTGGGTTTGGTTTGCAGCATCGTTAGGGTTAGACGGGACAGCAGGAGCAGTCTCTCCCCTGACAGAGAGCCCGGGGAGGGGGGGCTCAAGCAATGAGTAGCTGTAGCCCTGGGCACAGGGTTGAGTGGGCAGGATGGGGTTGGGGTGGTGGTTGGACTGGATGGTTGTGGGTCTCTTCCAGCTGTAACGGTTGTATGAGACACCTGCCTGTCCCCGTGCCAACGTAGGCTGAGAAGGGCATTGAATTTACCCTGAACCACCCCAAATTCCCCGCCTGGCACCCTAACTGCAGTGCCCTCTCACAAGTGCTCCCGCATCACCCCTTGATGAGAGGCCCGAGCCCGGGGAGGGCGGCTGTGCTGTGCCAGGGTGAGCGGCTTTGAGGAGAACAGGGTGCAGAGAGCCACCGCTCAGGTTTGCAGGCAGTTGGCGACCGAGTTGCTGCTCTTGGCTCCTCCTGGGCTGGGAGGAGGTGTCGGAGGTGCGAGGCTGCGCTGCACTCGTTAACGCCAGCTCCAGCCACGCTCGTTATGCAAATGCTGATGAATTTAAGAGCTGTGACTTCTCCTGGGTCTGGTGTGGGATCGTTATAAATACCGAGACCAAAAATAGGCTGATGAGGAGGGCTCTGTTCTCATTAGCAAATTCAAATGTGCTGGCTCTGCCGCCACCGTCGTCAGCGCCGCCGCTGCTCTCAAGGTTCCTGGGGAGCAGCGTTGGCACCTGCTCGGGCTATGTGGGTCACAAGCGATGGGGGTGCTCCTGAGGGGGGCTGAGGCTGTGGGGTCCCTGCCTGAGCCTGCAGGAGAGTGAATGCAGAGCAGATGTGGGGTTGCGGGATAGGTGAGGGTGTCTCAGTGCTGGAGCCACACACAGACAGCATCTTGGGGCTCTTCCCTGTGAGCAGATGCCTCGGCTCGCGTGGGACGTCCCAGCCTTTGGGAAGAGTCCTTCCCGTGTCTTGGCTGCTGAGGGTCAGCACCAGATTCACCCTTACAAGCCTCACTCGTGTCTCTTCCTCATCTGGGTTTGCAGGGGGGACCTTGCTGCTGTCTGACCTTTCTCGTTAGTTGT
>VZRI01004174.1:332289-346852 GCA_013397515.1 Upupa epops | reverse complement strand
TCGCAGCCATCAGGCTTCACCCTGGGCGCGATGCCCCCTGCTCGTGCGGAGCATCCCCGGCTCCGAGCTGGGCGCAGGTCTGGCAGCGGGATCGCGGCTCTGCTCGGGGGTAGCACAGGCGACAGATTTTCCTATTTCAGAAGATGGGGGCTGTTGGCTGCAAGTAGGTTTGGGCTGTTGAACTCTCTTAATGTATCATCATTCTTACTTCTTGCGCTCTGGGTCAGGCAAGCTAAGCTTCTTTTGTCTGTGCGTGGGGCGGGTGGGGAGGGGGAGCCGAGAAAGGAAACCTGGCAATTAAAAATATTCTTGCCTGGGCATTGGGCTTAGATGAGCAACCTGCTTCTTAGTCTTCCTTTTTTATTCCTCCTTTTTTTCCTTTTTTGTTTTTTATTTTGGACTGGCAGCTTATTCAGACCTAACGGAGGGTTGCTGGGTGCAATGGTGAAGGGGGCTTCTCGGAAAGTATTCTGGGCTGGGTAGTGACGTAGACTGCCGGGGAAATCTGCCTCGCTGAAGTCATAAACCTGGGCATTCCCAGGAGCTGGCTGGTGTTTGCCCCCTTGTCATCAGTGCCGTCATGGCTGCGAGGAGGCAGAGGTGGGAAACTCAATTTTAAGGAGTTTACAAATAGGAAGAGTGAAACTGACGGGAGTTCTGGGCAGCATTTGTTCCTTCTGTGGTTGTTGCACACCAGAGTGTTCTAGGTCTGTCTATAGATCCCAGCTGGTTGGCAGATTTCTGTGCTACCCTTCGGTGACTGATTGCTAATCTCTGACCTCTGAGAGACACAATTATTTAATTTAATGAAAATGTTGTCTGAAGCAGAAGCCTCTGATGAGGTCGATAGTTTTTCGTATCTCTTATGAAATTTCTCTACTGAAATAATACTTTTGGAGAGCTAGTGCTGAAGATTGTTTCTTCCCAAAACTATCCTATTCACAACGGGTTCAAAACTGAAGGCAAATGCAGTTGTGGGTTTTTTAAAACTGTATTGACTCTGCTCCTAAATGAAAAGGCTAACCTTAATTTTGATGGGATTTAGAAATTAAGTGCTATTCTAGGCCTCTGAAATGCAAGACTCAGTGATGACCAGCTTGTCTGTTTTCTGTCACCCTTGCTAGGCCACGGAGGCTTGGGGTCCCACCTTTCATCCCCTTTTCTATCTTGTTTTCAGATCAAATAATAATCATTCTCCTCATTCATTTTCCCTTCCGAGAGCTCAGTCAGTGGCCAGACACCTTAGTTTTGTTCATCTGGGGCAACTGTGGCCTCAACTGTGAATGTCTCTGTTCATAATCATGTAAAAGTAACTATCCTTAGGTAGTTTGAGCAATACAAGCTAATGTAATCAAGAAAGGAAAGTGAGCATGAGCTATCTGTAAGCAATTCCTGAGTGACTGTACATAAACTCTTCCAGAAAAGGTCTGGCTTGTAGGTAGAATTTCCTCTTGCTGGCCAACATAAATCCATCATCCAGCTTAAATGAGAAAAGGTGATATTCCACACTCCCATACAACATTCAGCTCTGAGAAGGAAATGCCACCTGCTCCTAAAGCCATGAATCTGGTGTCACTAGCCCACCAGAGGAGTATTTCTGTAGACCCATAGGTTGGTGTTGGCTTGTATGAGCTATTGTCAGGGTGGGGGCAGCACCTGCCATGCACAGAAAGCTCAGGAACAACTCCTTTGACAGAACAGAGATGCTGCCCCTGGCTTGGAAAAAAGCCAGTGGCAAAGCTCCTCTTGACTTCAGGAGGCCTAGGATTTCACTCAGCCAGGGATGATAAGTTACAGATGGGATTTTCATCAGACACTAATTGTTGGTAAACCTAACCCCCCTATTCTCTCATTTATTTAACTGTTCCTAATAGTTTAAGAATTTACTAATTTATGACCATTTAGAAACACCCTCACTGTTCTGTTGTTTGGTTTGTTCCCTCTCTTGTTGGTATCGCAAATATTTGAGCTCACCCAGTCTATAGGGAGAGCCCCAAATAGTAGAAGATCCCCAAACTGTGACTCCCTCATCCTCTTCCTCTTCTTGTCCATCGCTTGATGTCACCGTAGGTAAAAGTAATTTCAATTTAAATCAATCACTGCTGGCAGCATGAGTGCTCCACTCCCTCTGCAGTAACAGGATGGGTGAGATGACAAGTTGGTCTCCACTGTCACAAGCAGGTCGAAAATAAGAAATATTAAAATACTTCATTAGGAATTTTTCTCTCCTTGAAGCTTTAAGATTTGCTGCTCAGCTTTGCTGTCAGCCAGAGAGATTTGCTCCTGATGGTGCTGTAATCCACTGCTGCTGGTAATTAGACATCATTACTGCTGCGTTAAAGGGAAAGAGAGAAGGAGAGAGGACAGGCTGGGGCTAATTAACTACTTGATTCTAATGAAAGAAAGAGAGCCTGATAGCAACTGGGAGGGTGCACCGGAACAGGCTAGATGTACAACACAGACTTAATTGAAGCAGGGGTGTCTTGCAGTCTCACAGTAGCTGAGGCTTGGTCTACTTTTATATTCTGTGGGCAGTAGCACAAGAGGTTTTATTCTGTTTTCCCCTTGCCTGGTTGGTAAGTAGCTCAAAATCACAGGCTTGTCTTCAGTATCAAGCTCCAGCATGCCAGCAAGGAGAACGCATAGATGATTGTGTGCTGGATTAATCTATTTTATGGACATGATCTCCTCGAGAGCAACAGGAACAAATCAATTTCTGAATGTTCACATCCCTCTGTGGCCTAGGAGATGCACTTTTGGTCACCAGGCAACAACATCCCCTGCAAAACAGCCATTTTAGGTCCAGACTGGGACAACACACAGTAAGGTATTCCTGTGTGCAGCCCTGTGAGCGCTTCACTTCTGCAACTTTTCAGTTTGCTGCTGTTAGCACCACAGATTTTCTCTCATTAAGCCCAAGCTACGCCTGAATAAAGTAGTGAAATTATGCCTAGGTATGCCAAACGGCTGACAGGACCAGGCTTTCATGGTTGGAACTCACAATCCATAAGGAGATGAGGAACTGATATGCCCAGTGTAACATCTTTTCTAGCCATACGCATGAATCCTAGGGTGGATTGTTTGGGGGGGGATGTATTTAATGCGTAGTTCTTTAACTGGAGCTACTTATCGATTGGCAGCGTGAAAACAAATTTAATTGCTTTTCTTTCTCTTGGTTCATGTTGTTCATACAAGCATGGCTCTTAAAATGGGTCTCGATTGAGACACAAGCTGTAAAACAGTGACCTAAGCTGTATCAGCAGATTATAAGCAGCGCTTTTCTTTAAAAAAAAGAAGGGGTAAGATGACTGCAGGGTACCTCTCAAATACAGAATTTACACAGTATTAGCAAATTAATAGAATATAACCTCCAAGGCCAAGTCCAGATTGCTTTTATGTCATTATTAATTTGGAACGGCTCCACTGACTTTAATGAAATCACAAGCTTAACGTAAGAATTTTCCTGTGTCTTCTTTTATATTTTCCAACTATGAGCATAGAATGAACTTTCATTTGGAAACCAAATTTTGTTCAGTTTAGCTGAATCTTCAGGTCCTCCAGGAGGACCTGGTGCCGCTGGTGAGCCGTGAGGCTCTCTGCAGGTGCAGGGCTGTGCTGTTGAACCTCATTACAGGATGCTGGGCTTGGATTGTTTGTCCAGTCAGTTCCGTGGAACAGGCTGTATCCCAGCCCACCTCTTGTTCTGTTAGTGATGAATAACAGTAGACAGACACGTGAGTTTATGTTTTGTTTGATTTTATACCAATGACTTTGTTTGTGAACAATAGGAGAATTAGATCACAGTATAAATCCCTTCGATGTGAAAATGTGGTGCTTTAAATTATCTTAGTTTTGAAATGAGTATTTTAGAGCATTTTACAACGATCTGAATGTTTGCAGCTTTACTTCGCTGTGCATCTCCCCCTTTTTGTAGCCATCAACATCAAAAAATGAATACAAGTGTTTGTAAGTCCGTAGCCTGCTGAACTGCCAACACATAATGGCAGTAACTACAGAAAGGTGCTGCTGAGGTTGAGCTGTAATTTATCCCAAGGTACAGTTCTGAGGTAGTTTACAGTCCTATTAAATGCACCTTCCAGGCTTAGAAGCCCTGCAGTATCTGTCCCGTTTTAACTGCCCACCACGTTTTCCTTAGCCCCTGTTCAAGGCTGCAGAGCTTCATCTCCTCCCGTTACCCGCAGCCTCTGTGCTGTTGTTTGCAGACCTCCCGATGGACTCGGCGAGGAGGGATCCTGGTGAATCAGACAGGAAAATGGTCATAGCAGATGGAACAAAACCATTTGAGTTGGCAACTTTGAATGCAGGCGCCCAGTGAAGTGTTACTCACAAGTAAAGAGAATAACTGTCCCAGAGAGTAAAAATGTTAGTGTACTGTTTGTGAAATGCCATCTCACAGAGTCATAGAGTCACAGAATTACTGAGGCTGGAAAAGACTCCTGAGATCATCAAGTCCAGCCTGTAAAAAGATGGGGAATTCCATGGGTTTTGTGTGTTTGACCACCGCTGTCACCAAACACAAACCACTCCGTTCACAATTACAGAGGGAAGCAAACGGTGGCAGAGCTTTGGGATTTCACTTCATCCTCAGGGTAGTATGAAATGTTTGGGGACAAATCCTGCCTTTGCTGAGACTGAATTGGGAATCGGGATCTTTTTAACCTTCCCAGAGAGTCTCAGCTTGCCCGAAGGCTACCAAATGGCACAGCATGTGCTATTAGATACTGATGCAAGCCCCAGGACTAAATGCAGGCTGGATGTGGAGCTCTGCAGCTGCACCTGTAGAGGTGAAAATCTGATCCTGACTCCGCACACGTGTGTGCGAGACAGAGGCAAAGGGAGAACAGCATCTGAGGTTTCTCGATAACAATGTCAAGCTAGAATTTTCCAAAGAAACATGAGCCAAAGGCAGCACATTTTCAAGAGGAGCATTTGAAATTCCTCCTGTAAAACTAGAAACCGGTCATGTTAATGTTACTTTAAAAGCATTAAATAGGGTGTAGCAAGACCATAACAAAATCTGCTACTGATAAGAGCCATCCCATGCATATCGTAAGACAGGGTGACAGATTCAGTCCTTTCCCCTGGTGAAAGTCCAGCTCAAAACCCTAAATCTTTCCAGTGATCCAAAAATCAAATCTCCCAGTTGCACTTGGATGCTGCTGTGAGCCTTTGCTGAGAAGGCTGAGGTGGTGGTGAACTTGGTTCTTCTTGGTGTCACCCTGAGCCTGTTATCAGTGCAGCTGCATGGGGTGCAGTCACGGAGCAGCACGGTTGGGACTGGCTCAGAACTTCACCCTGGTTGTGTTCAGATGAGCCGAGTTGTTTCTGTGGCCACTCAGCTATGGGATCAGTGGGACATAAGCAGGCATTTGCTACCAGGGCAGCACTAAAATGGGCTGGTAGGCAGCAGTTCAGCATAACCATCTTTTCACAGAGGAAGTTTCTTTCCCTGACTTCTGGGAATCACCAGGCTCTCCGGTTCATCACCATTGCTCTTGTTCAGTGCTGTAGGAAGGAGACACAGCCATGCATGGAAAGGCTCCGTGCAGAGAAAGTTTATCATGGACACCGGCTTGTGAGGGAAGAGGGTTAGTGCAGGTGTTGGACAACTATGTGAGTTAATGATTCAAATTTCACTTTAGCCTACAGAAATAAATTAAAACTGCCTGACACTGAACTGTGAGTTTTGGTTTACTGTTGAAAGGAGGCAACCGGCAGCTGCTGCGTTTGGTCTGAAGGAAGCTATTTGGGTCCTGATCCTTCCCCAAATGCAGGATACACCTGTTGAGTGTTTGCTGGTGAAAGAGGAACAAAACAAGCAGGGCAAATGTTGAAGACAGATATAAATGAGGCAGATGTGGAGAAAGATCATGAGATAGCATGTCAGGAAACACTCTCCAGGAGGATCATACCAGCTTCTGCAGCCTCCCATGCATCACAGGAATCTTCTGGTCCTTGTTGAGTAGGTTGACCTGGTCAACTAAGCCTCCAATATGAGTAGAGCTTTCCAAGACATAAAACATGCTTTGATCATGTATGTCATCAATCTTACATATTTTTATCATATATGTGGTTTTAAACCTGCCAGAAGCTTCTCTGACTTTAGAAAGCTCAGGAGATATTAACTGGTGAAGGAGGGTTGTTTGCCTTGTCCTGCAGCAGCACTGAAAGTGATCCTGTGGCTTTCTTGAATTACCATTCTGTTCTGTTCAAATAGATGAGCCTCAGTACCTTACGTTTCCGCTAGCAAGGTAGTTTTTGATGCTTTACAAACATAAAATAACCAGGTAGGCATTACCACTGCCCAGGAAACACTTGCTACTGTTATGGCATTAAGCTTTCTTCTGGATGCAAATGGATCTTCTTAGCAAGAACTACTGTACAGCAGGCAGTCGTACAGGCTTCTCACTGCTTGTTGAGTAACTGCAAGCTGCAAAACCTGGCAGGTGCTGCGTGCATCTGCAGGGATCACAGTTAGTTGTTGAAACTGAATCATCGGGTTTGAACCGTTCAGTTGCGCGTGTGGATACTCTTAACTTCAGGGGCTAGCCATAGTGAATGTTTTACTTAATAAATCTGGTCTGTGTTAGAGCTAAGAAAGCTCAAAGAAAGACTTTTTTTTTCAGAAATAATTATTCTGTATGGATTGGGAAGGGCAATTTTTATTAAATGACCTACTTGAGCCTAGGATGAAAAACTCATTCAGTCTTTTTCACTGGAGAGCCTGGGATTAAACTCCTCTGGGAAGTGAGAGGGTTTATATATTGTATTAGCAGTGAGGTCTGTGGGTATGAAAGTTCTGTATATTTCGTTACCCCAACAGGAGATGGATATGAAACATTTTGGCTGCACTAAGAAAATATAGGAGTCAAGTTCATTGCTCAGGGAGCTGCTGGAATTGCCATCTCTGGATGTGTTTAAAGGTCATGTAGATAGGGAGCTTAAGGACGTGCTTTGGCGGTGGGCTTGGGACAGCTGGGTTAATGGTTGGACTTCCTGATTTTAGAGGGATTTGTCCATCTAAACAATTCCATGATTCCTGAGTCAAACTCACTGTACAATGTTTCAGTGAGTGATTGTTCTCTTCACTGTCTCTGGCCTTACACCACTACCAACCCAATTGACTTTGTAGAAGACCTTTGTTCCAAGCAGATCCAGAGCTGATGTAGCTGCTACTAAATCATGAGCTATCTGTAGGGTAGAGCAGCATCGTGTATGGGAAATCAAACTGGTGAAGGGACTGATGCACACTACTCTGAGCTGATAGAGGATGAATTAAAAGAGCCAAGGTTCAGCCAGAGGTTTCTGCAGACAGGAAAGGTGAGGGGTATGGAAAGGTTTCACTGCGCTTTGTTTTTCAGCAAGTATCTTCTTCACTGTGGTCAGTGAAGACATACCTGTCCTGGGTTTGCATTTGTCAGGTGACAAAGCTGAAGAATAGTCAGAAATAGAGTGACAGAAAAGACAGTTATTGTTAAATCAAGACATGATATTGCAGTGCATCACCAGGACTACTACAGACTAAAGACCACTAAAGAACTTAAGAAGAAAGTGACTATAAAGTATTATTAAAATACATAACTTGCCACTGTGTATGACAATGATGCTGGAGAATGGCCCAAAACATACTAGAAAGAGGAAAAGAAAGGTGGAAAAGATAGTTCATAGAAATGACAGAGCAGTGAACCATGTTCAACACCAGAAAAGAAATCAATAAGAAAATCATTAAAGCTAGAGTTGTTAAGTGTTGATATGAACTGGACGTGGTTGGTGCAACTCGTTTGGATTTGGAAAGGGTTGGTTACATTCCTCTAGGCTGTTATGTTCAGAAGTCCTGCAAATGACTTTCAGGTGAAAATGTGGTCTGGCTTCCTTCTGAATGAAACCAATGTGATCCTGGCTTCACTAAAGCAGGCTTGGAACTTTGGTTGTGGGACAAACAAAAGTGGCAAAGACTTGGGAAGTCTTTAGAAGTGTTTGAGAGTGTCAGAAATGCAGTCTGATCTGCACATGTACACACATGCATGTACACACACGTGTACAGAACCACAGAATTACTGAGGCTGGAAAAGACCTCTCAGATCATCCAGCCCAGTTCATCAACCTGACATCACCACAGTTACCTTGACCATGGCACTAAGTGCCACATCCAGTTTTTTCTTAACCATCTCAAGGAATGAGGACTTCACCACCTCCCTGGGCAGTCCATTCCAGTGTCTGACCATCCTTTCTGTGAGGAAGAGCTTCCTAACATCCAGCCTAACCCTCCCCTAGTGCAGCTTTGGGCACCATCCTGGCAATCGTTGCCTGGAAGAGCCCAACCCCCACCTGTCTACAACTTCCCTGCAGGTAGTTATTGAGAGTGATAAAGTGCCCCCCGAGCCTCCTTGTATACATATAGATGTATACAGATGCACAAGGCATCTCAGACGAATGAAGGGGTTTTTTTACTGGAAGAAAACACAAATTAATTAGGTTAAGCAAGACAGGAAACGTTTGGGAGGGAAAATAGAAATACTGTAACAGAGGAGAAGAGGAGAAATCAAGGCAGGCAGAAGTCCCTACAGACCACTGCCAGATAATTTGCTTTATATGCTATTGTGACATTAGCTTTTTGAAAGGGAAGGAAGAATTCAAGCTTTTCAATGGCATTTAAAATGTATAGAATTAGTATAACTTCTCGAGGGAAATCTTTAGGAACCATTTCAAACCAATCAGTTAGTGTATGTTCAATAAGCAGGGGTAAGAAAAATCAGCATTAGGAAAAGTAGTGAGAATAATATTGCAAACTTGTGTTTCTTGATAGTTAAATGGTGTGTCCTTGCCCTTAGGAACATGCGTAGCGTATTTCCTTCATCGCTGAGAGGTCACGACAGGGAAGCAAATAGAAGAAAAGGGGGACTTACACAAGAAATAGATTTTAATAGTAATATTCCCTGGCAAGATAAGCATGGACAGTAGAAAATAGACGTGTAAAGATGTAGAAAGCAGCTGAAAGAGATTGTGTGGTGTAAATACGGATGAAGAGCGAAAAAAGTTCAGCAGCCACCCTTTTTAATCCTGTTCCATCTTCTAGGACTCTTCTGACTACCATCTCAAATGGTAATTTGCAGCTAGCCTGTTGTTTCAGATCCTCTAGTGCTGGCAGTGGAAAGTTTGCAGTGCAGTCCCTACAGAAACTGACTGATTTAGCCAAAATTTCTACCAAGGGTTTTACCAGAGGACTACAGCTCCATGGCTGTTGTAAGGATGCACTCTGTGTCAGTTCAGCTTTGCTGGCTGGAGCAGAAGTGAGGACAAGGTAATGTCCCTGCCTTTCCTTCTCTGTTCCCCTGGGAGTGTGGGCTTTGGTGAATGCACTTAACTGCCTTGCTGTTACCTGGTGTCCTGCAGCACCTCCCCAGCTGTTTTCCTGTAGACCTTCCATCAGGGTTAGTGATGTTCCAGCCCATCCAGTCAATAAAGCAAAGGACTTAGGGAGCATGATGGCATGCCAGCATCTTCCCATCCCCTTCCCCTTTTTTACTGAATTTTAATATTGCTGGTGGCTTCAGTCTTCATTATTAATTTTATTAAACTTTATTAACTTTATTCAGATTATTAAGAACAGATTATTAAGTTTTAGGTGTATTGTTAGGTTGGATGAAGCTAGCAGAGGAGAGTAATTTGTTCATTATTGCACAATGAACCCATAGGCATTGTGTTTGGTGTAGGGATTTATTTAGTAATTGCTGAGCTCTGAAACATCTTTTGCAGACTCCCTTGGAGACTGGGACTAGATGGTTTGTTGGCCGGTTGGACTGTAGCAGTGCCTGTGGGTAGTCACTGCAGTGATATTACTGCTCTGGAGGTAGGAAGGAGACATCAAGTTCTCATGCTCCAACAGCATGCTGTGTGGACCAGTGCATGAAATGATTGTCGTTTACACAAAGCATTCGGAATGAGTTACTTCCATTTTCCTCTTTACTCCACTCGTGATGCTGTTTTCACACCGGTGTCTGCCTGTGCTACCTTTTTCAGTGTAGTTTTTGCGACCGTTGCCAAACTCTCCCTGTGGTGGGAAGAAAAGAAAAAGGCAGAATGTTTTGAGAACGAATTGCAAACATGGGAGGAAATTAGATCATTCAAATGATGACAATTTCTGCAAGACTCTGCTTTTGACCAGTCTGACCAGACTGATGATGGCAGTAATGTGTAATTAGATGACTCCTCCTGTTGCATTTCTCAAGAAACTGCAGTGATAAGGAAAAATCATACAACTTGGTCTTGTCTCCCTTCATCTAAATGTAATCTTGTTGGTTTTTTTGTGTGGCATCTTTTGATAGCCTTTATCTTTCTATATGGTGAGTGTTCAGCAGACCCCACGGCCATGGTTGCCGTAATACTCAAGTATTTAATTCATAGTGAGCAATTACCTCTTTAAAACGAGCGCTATATTCCAATTCCAGGCATCCATCTAAAGCTGTAGTTCAAACACACAACATCTATTTACACCTTGGTGTCAATCGGGGCTTATCTGACAAGGGGATGGCAGAGTAGGGTGCAGCAGCTAACAGCACAACTTCTCAAAACCACCCACGGCATAAATTCACTGCACTTTGACCCTCTGTTTTTTTAGAAAACCTATAGAAATCCTCTGCTGTGTTGGACCAAAGCCTGGTGATCACTGTTTTGGTGTAACTGGCAGTTGGATTTGGCATATGGTGAGCACTGAAGGAGTTAAATTTGCAGCAAAGCAAATGATAAAGCAACATAAATAAAGCTAGGTCTAGAGCTGACTAAAGCTGGTTTGAACAAGACTGCTTTCTTCCTTGTTAAGTTATTGTCTGGCTAGTGAATTCTAGTATTCCCTTCCAATCAGCCCAGTTTTGGCAAGATACCTCAGACTTTGAGGAAACTGGAACTGCATGTATGTGTATTCCTCATTGAACCTTACATTTTCAGCTTGAACCAAGAGGAAAAAACATTCCTAAATAGGAGAAATTGGGTCAAATTTTATTACTAGTAATAATTAGAACAGTTTAATTAATAGAATTCGAACGAACTCTTGTCTTTTCTGCTATTTATCATTGAACTTTAATGAATTTATAACTAACTGCCAGGGTTTGTTTTTCTTCTTTTAAGATATTTAATTCTTAATAAATGTAAAGTCAGGAAAATGTTCACATACAAGGACTTCAAAACTTTGAACAAGTTTGCATGATCTCGCTTGCTGTGATTTAAAAGTAGGCAAATAAATGATGTACAATACAGATGGCTTTGTGAAAAAATGTTCATCAGTGCTTTGCCTACTGGATCCAAAGAGTGAGCTAGCAAACCTACAGAAGATCTGCAAAACTGTAGCTGTAGGGTGTTGGAGTCAATCAGGTGAAATCTGTGAGGCTCTGAAGGACTAGGCCTGTCATCCTAAATTGCACTGGATGGAATCTCCTCCTGGGACAGGACCAGACTGTGAATAATTTGTTTGGCACAAAGATGATGCCACTGTTTTGAAGACATCAGGCAGTCCTTAGGTGATGCTTGGGCTTTGAAATGGCCAGTGCCCAAGGGAGAAGTCCACCCACAAAGCATCTGCCGTGTGCACTCAGCACCTCAGCCAGCGGGTAGCGGCTGACTGGGTGGCAGTGACTGAATTCTCCACAGGGTATGTTCAGATAGTGGTTTTCTGTTTAACATACCTGTTCCTGCTCTCCAGAAAGGTTTCATAATGGCAAGGCCAAATTCAGATGTAAAACAATGCCAGGAACACCCTGCTCCCACCACTTTAGTCATAACCTTCTTGAATGCCAGAGTCGCACTCTCCATAGTGCACTGTACAGACAGCTTTCTGCTGAGGAAACACCCATATTCGCATTGTTTTGGAAGAGAAAACACAAACATTTGCTGGAGAACAAGCTGGATCTTAGTCCTTGAAACTGTCCATGCATCACTTAAAAGGGCATCTCTCATCCTGCCCCCTTTCCTGGCTCACCATCTACCACGCATCTGCTGATCGCCAATTACACAGTTGAGGCTGGTTCACTGCTTGCTTGCTTTTAAGGATTGTCCCTTTCCTGTGGTTGTTGCAAGAGGACATCTGCTATGGGGAGAATTCCGAGCTCTTTCTCTTTTCCCTGTCTCTTTGAACTGTATTTGCATTAGAGCAACCCTGCTTCTAAAGCCAGTAGAGGAAAAGTGAGATGAAAGAGCAAATGGAGTAAAGTGTTAAAGCCAATCAAGTATAAACAAACTTTGGCTTAATAGCTCCCCGTGAGCTCATTCTAAAGCAAGAAAGTCAGCTTTAGGAGTGGTGGAGGCTGAGGAAAGGAGAATAAGCCTGGAAAAAACATCTAACACTTTTCACAATAAGCTGATAATAATAAAGGTAACGAAGTAGACGAGGTAGATGAAGGCTGTTGCACCCTGTTAATTTATTAATAAAGCTACTACTGATCATCAAAAGCAGTGTTTGAGGAGATAAGCATACCTGTTGGCTGCCTGTAGGAACAGAACAACTTTAAGATATTAACTACCTAAGAATTAGGACTGCCTGGAAGATGCAGGAAAGGTGATAAAACAAATTTGGGGTGGGGGGGGCATGGAAATCTGCTTTCAGCAAAATTTGGACTCAATTCTATGTCTGTTCCCCAGTATTTATTTCAAATTGGAGTTTATTAGTCATCATTTACTTTAATGAGTATCACAGCATGATATAGCCCAAAGTAGCTGAGCAGAATGTTGCTAGACACTAAAAAGGTTGTCGTTACATAAATACTCAAATAATTAATACAGGTGCTAGATCCACCTCACAGTTTGAATCTGAACGTGTCTGCCACCGTGCCCATAGCTCCAGCACCTATTTGATGTCTGCAGTGCTACACCTTTTCCCCGATCCTCACTACTTGTCTTTGCTGCTGCAGATTATTATTTACTAATCGGCAGAGAACATTTTATTTTTCCATGTGTTGCCTTTATTTCCAGACCTCGAGGCCTGCTGTTTCTCATTTTTAATTCCAATCCAATGGCAGGTGCCAAGATTCAGATGTATATTCTCTGTCGGCAGTAGGATCAGCCCATTTGTGTGACAGCAGTTGAACTGAACCACTCACTGTGCTGGCTGCATTTTAATATTTTTAATCTTTCTTTGGGAGGCGTGCTATTTTGGTGAGCAACCAAATGCAGCCTAAGCTGCACACAAGAGGAGATCTACAAATGGGTTTCTAAATCTAGGCTTCTGTAAAATTAAAAAACCAACCCAAACCAACTAACAAACATGTAACTGGAGAATCTATTAGGTCCAATCCACCCACAACCATCTGGAGGAAGAAGTTATCTATCTTATTTATCTAAACAAAACTTTGGACATGGCCTGGGCAGAAATGAGGTGAATTAAGTTGAGCTGAAATAATTTGTGCATTAATCTTTTAAGGCCAAGAAGGCAGATTTTAAGAATTGCTGAATAACATTACGGTAGTAATGGGAAACAGACAATTTTAAAGGAAAAAAGCCTGTTCCCAGTAGAGTCAATAGCAAAATCCCCCTGACTGCAGTAGTAGTGGGATCGGTCTGCTAAGTAGCAAACCATGCTTTAACGAAAATCAATGCTTGAATGCTTTAAGGTAATAAGGGCAGCGGTATAGTTGCCTATTACTGGACCCCACAGCCTGTGGATTTTATCTCTCTGACAAGACCGAGGTTCAGCACCAGTGTTATGAATCACTGAGAGGAAAGACATGAGCCATTTCAAAGCATTTCCCCTGCTCCTAGCCAGGGAAGCTCTCCAGAGGCAGGATGCTCTGCACAGCTCCATCAGTGCTGCGCAGCAAGGACCACTCTGACATGACCGAGTGACAGCACTGCTCGGGGAAAAAAGTACCTGTAATCAGTGTGGATCTGCCTGCAGCTTTTGGTGCCCAGTTAGTGTGAACAGCCTTGCAATGGGTCAGGTTTTCATCTCAAACAGAAAATACTGGTGACATTCCGTGTTTTCCTTTTGGGATTCAGGCACCGCAGTGCTGTGGTTCAGAGCAGGGTTGTACCTCACACGCTCATCCTTACACAAAGGATATTCCAGGATTTTAACGGGAACAGGGACTTTGGCGAAGGGGTTGAATTTTTCTCGCCTAAGGGCAGCCAGCCCGCTGCTTTTTTATTCCCTGCCGCGCAAACCATCCTTGGCAGCGCGGAGCGGGTTGAGATGCTCCGGGGCACGCTGTACCCCACGATCGGTGTGATGCGGGCTGTGTGTGCGTGTCCCCCGCCTCCCCGGGAGCTGCGGGGCGGTGCGGGGCTGGGTGACCGTGACTCCATGGGACATAATGAGCGCAGCGGCTCCTCGCAGCCGGCAGACACATCCCTGCCCCCTCCCCCTGCAGCCATATGGTGCCGTGAACAGCCGCCGCGCCGGGCGGGCTGGGACGAGGAGGGGGGGAAGAGGGTGATGTTGTTGTTCTCCACTCCCATTTCCTCAGTGCCCGGTGTCTCCCGGGGGGTCCCCGCCGTGCTCCGCAGCGCCTCGCCCCGGGCACACCTTAGCGGAGCCGGAGGGTTGCGGGACGCGCCT